>VZUI01038820.1:0-32171 GCA_013401135.1 Cettia cetti | reverse complement strand
TTGTCTTTCTGTACTACTACATTTGTTTATTTTAATATTCCTAGTAAAGAACTGCTATTCCTATTCCCAAATCTTTGCCTGAAAGCCCTTAATTGCAAAATTATAGTAATTTGGAGGGAAGGGGGGTTATATTCTCCATTCCAGGGAAATCTCCCGTTTTCCCTGGCAGACACCTGTCTCTAAACCAGGACAACTGACAATCCAATACTTTAAACCAGGAAAATGCTGAAACATTTTGTAACAGCAGATTGAAGTTAAATCAGCTATTGAAGTGGAGATAAAATGCTGTCAAAAGGAAGCAAATACTTTTTGCTGACATCCACTGCACTTACTTAAGAACTGATTATTTTCTAATAACTCAAACTTTGAAATTAAGCGTCTGACTTTTTCAAAGAATCAATTTCTTGGTTCATGCATTAATATGACACTAGATTAAGCATTTGCAACACAATTTTAGAAGAAGAAATGAATTTCATGTGGGAACAAGTGCATTCAAGTATCTCCCACATTTGCCTATTTCTCCTGTTAAAGTAAAGGTCTCATTGGAAGTTGGAGCTACTTGGAAGAATTTTGTCAATACTTACTTTGTGCTGTATTGGGTCTCTTGCCCAGAGATGGACAATTCATGTCTCCAGTCCAAGTCTTACACTGATGCTTTGTCTGCTAACTTGCATGAAGATTTGCTATTCCAGCCCGAGGGCTGGAAGGAAAAATAAACCCCATGACAAGAGCCAGTATCTTGCAGTACAGGTTGTTGAGATCAACTGATGGATTGTTTCAGAAACTGACTGAATAATTCTCCCAAGGCCAGTCTGCAGCAGACTGAGCTGTTTTGCTTTGCTCACAGTGAACTGCTCCCAGGGTAGGATGAGGAAGGAAAGATACTTGTATCTTAGCACAAACTCTGCTCAGCACAAGGTTGTTAATCCTTTCACCGAAGTTTAGGGGAGGGCTTCTTCTCCTCCTAAGACAGACACTTTCATTTGTTCAGCTGGATTAATATCTCTTGCTTATAATGGGAGTGTAGGCACATAAACTTTAAATGTCCAAAGTACGATAAAATCAATCACACTCTAGATATCTCTGATGTAGACATCTACAGCAGGGCTAGTTTCTAGGTATTCCTTTATAGCCATTGAAGAGGATAGACACTTTTATGTGCAATTCATTTGATCTATTTTAGACATGTACTTTAGGATGAGATGAATTGCACACTAGAAACTCTCATTTCTGTCTATTGAATTTAGAGGGAGTCTAGGGTGACTAGATCAGGTGCAGACATCTGCATTTGCTTTTAATTAATTGAATCCCTCTGCAGTATGTCTGATGCTTCCTAGAAATTTTAGGTGGACTTAAACATACGTTTGTAAGATTTTTGTAACCAGGAATATTAGATTTACTCTGTATTGTATGCAGACAATCTGTTTATCCATCAGCCCAGAGATTCTTGCAACTGCTATTTTTACTCTATTTGTTTAATGGAGAATTCACACATATTTCTGTGCAGTAACCCAAAAAGTAGAAATATGGCTGATCGAAGCTGTAAGTTAATTACATATTTATTCCCTATACATCTTGTGTTATTCCCTAACTGATAATAAATTGCCATGGACTTCATCAGCAACGTGAACTTCCTTTCACGCTACGTGGGGTGAACCTTGCTGGTCAATTGTTGGTAGAAGAGAAAGAAAAATTATGAGAAAGTATAATTTTGCTTTTTCCTCCTCTTTTCCCTGCTCTTTGAGGGCAGTAACATTCCCATCTAGCTGCTATAAATTAAATAATGTAATTTGAATAGAAATTAAATAGTGCACTATTTACAATAAGAGAAATATGATTTCAAAATTGCCCAACACGTCTCAGTGGTCACTGACTTACTTGCTTGGACTACTGGAAGCAGTGAATTTGTAGCTGCATGGTTTTCACTCCTGGCCTTTTCTGCCAACACGCAGCTAAAAGTACCTGCTGTACATGCTGCAGAGAAGCTCCCACTGGGATAAGAGAATTGCTCATGTGTGTTTATCATACACTTAAATTCAGCATATTCTGATATTTAAATGGAAGTTGTTTTATTTCTGGAGCTCAAAGCTTTCAAGTGGTGTAAATATCTGCAAATTTGGATGACAATTAAGACTGAAATATTGAAGTGAAAGTCAGAAAGGGGAATATGACTCATCTCAGGAACATTTTTGATAGACTAAGATCTTTGAAACAAGTCCTAGTTCAGAAAGAAAAAAGAAGATGTTTGTGGAAAAGAAGGAAGGAAACCATCCTGGAAAGTGAAGAAAACTCAAGGATATTCTTATCTTAAAACTGACAATTCACAAAAGAAATAAATCATATTCCTGAAAAAGTTTAATATTTATTCAGTTTTGTTGTTTTGGGTTTTTTTTGTGTGTGTGTGTGGGTTTTTTTATATTTTTGGGGTGGGTTTTTTTGTTTTTTTTTGGTTTTTGGGTTTTTTTTGTGTTTTTTTTTTTGTTTTTTTGTTTTTTTGTTTTTTTGTTTCTGTGTCTACTGTATCCCCAGACCCAAAACACAGACTGGTAGAACTGAATAATGAATTTTCTCATAATTAATGAATATTTGTTAACAGTAATTTAATTTTTTTGACAGCTGGTACACTTCTGATTAGAGGTTTGTTTTTAATTAGTTATATGGTTTCAGTTAACATTTGACAAGTGTGTCTTTCATAAAGATTTTTCTTTAAAACTTATATTAATAGAAAAAAAATTTGAAACATGACTTATATAATTTGAGGCATATCAGACCAACCAGTTTTGACAAAGCAATTGCTTTAGGCTTTCATGGCTATGACAACAACATCCTTTCAGATTATAGCAGATTGAGTCCCCTGAGCTGGATCAACACCATCTCAGCCTAATAATGGGTATAACTTTCATGTCTCTAGTCCTTGATCAGTATTTTCATTCATTTTCCTGTTTATGGTTCTTTTCACAGTCAGTCCATATAGTCTAAAATTTTCTATATATTTTATCTACTATTAATATTAATCCTATTTTATTAATGATGTATATATTTGTTCTTGCATTGTTGTCTCTGAAATATTGTATTACTTGAACATTTTAAAAAGGATTCCCTTGAAATAATCCTCGGGAAAGAGCATTTCAGTATTTCTCTGTGTTAAAACCAGCAAACAAAAAACTCCAAATTTTTCTTTTTTTAAAGAACTCCTAGCCACCAAAACCCCTACTAAAAACAACAAAAAGGGACCAAAAAACTGAAAATGGGCACTAACTACTAATTTCCGTTTCTGAATCATTACTCTTCTGCCTTGTTTCACTATCATCTTTGCATGTCTTGCCAATTTCAGTCCCCAATGAATCCAAGGGGGAATTTAAAGCATCTCTTTAATCATCACTTTCTGAACCTGGGGCAATGATTCTGAGAAGCTGTTTGCACTGCAACTCCAAAAGGAAAGGAATTATAGAAAATGTGTCCTTCTAATCAGCACTTGTGGTAAAATATATGTTAATAAAAAAAAAGTATTCCCATTCCATTCATAATTTATCAGGAAGATATATCGGAACTCACACACAATCTAGTGTGTGGGAAGCAGACACAGGGCTCTAACATTTTGATTGCAACAACACAGCTTTATTGAGACCAGTGGAGCTCCTGCTGATTTACACCAGTCCAAGCAGGATGCAAATCAGGGCACTCATACTTTAAAGAAAACTGTAAAGTGCTTCAAAGAGTCTTTTAAAAGAGTCATCCTACTTTTGCAGCTTTAGTATTTTGCAAATTGAATCTCACCTTTGTTAACAAGGTTTTTATGCTGCTTCTGCTGGAACTGCATGAATAGTCACAACAAGGTGAAAGTGTCATAAAGGACCAAAAAAACCACCGAAGTAAGATGATCTGTTCATAAGGAAGAAGGTGGGGACATTTGTAGATGGAAAGATTGACTATGTTTCCCAAGATCTGTTTCCAATATTTTTCTTAACATTTGATCTTGAAAAGACCCAAGAAAGTATATTGGCCCAGACACATCACAAAACAGGAAGAAATTATACTGAGAGTTTAAAAAAGCATATTTGTTTCCTCTTTTCCTCACTCTATCACTTCTATGTCACCAAATCCAACAGAAGCATCGTGGTCAGGCACAAGCAGCAACAGAAGATCACCTTGTAGGAGTAGCATGTAAGGGAGCACCAAGTAAATCTCTTGGAGGAGATAGTCTTGTTACAAACATACAGTGTTATTGTCAAAAAAGAAATGGAAGAGATATTTTGTTTATGAATAAGAGAGCGTCTCCTTGAGGCTGGATTCTCATCTTAATAATTCTGTTATTGGAAGAATGGTGCTGCCTCACAGTCAGCAATAACTCACCTCCCACACTGTCTGTAGATTTCATAGTCTTATTTATCCTGCAGCATTAGTATTTTTACTGATAGGGAAGCAGACAGCTGCATTCAGGCCACCTACTACAGGGGAAATGAGTGATTCAGATGGTACTTTATGAGCTGACAGTCTCTGGCTCCATATTCAGCTAACAAGAAGGAGTCATGATTTCTAAGTCAGACAAAGTGCTTCCAATGGCTGCTTCACCCAAACATTGTGATTAGTTCTCTTCAGTTTCAAACAAATTCAGAGCACACATGTCTTCAGTCATTCTATCCCCCTCTGAATTTATGTGCCACAGGAGGTGTTTAAGTGCATCTTTGGCTCTCCACTCTGCAATCTGACTGTAGGCCAGTAAGACTGAACATCCTGATGTTTAGAACAATTTCTGTGGCTGTTGGAACCCACTGAATAAAATAATGCATTGATGGCTCATTCATCTTCCTTAATGTTTGTGAGACAGATGTACAAGAATGTGGCACTGATGTGAGGTTGAATTTAGGACTTTACCTAAAAAAAGAAAAGCTTTTAGCTGTACAAAGTCTCTGCAGATGTCTGTTTTTAATAAATATTTAACATTCCACCAGAATAAGCTTAATGGCACTGATAAAAATAGATTGTTATATATGGATTATGCTGTGATTCAAACCTGTGATTTGGGATAATGTAGCTGGGGAAGCCACTGTGACAGTTGGGAAACCATCCTTATTGTGGAAGTGTTGCCTCCTTGAAATAAGGCAGAAATTATCACTGCTTTGTACCAGATCTCATTAACTATATTTAAATGTTTTAACATTTTCCATACCTTTGGCTTTAAGTGGTTACAAGCTACAGGAGCACAGCAAGCATTATTAGATGGGGATACAACTTAAAAATGAAATTGAAAAAAAAATGAAAGGCAGGACAAGGTGTCATTACAATAAGCTGTAGGAATATATGACTCTTAATCTCATTCTTCTGTACAGACAAATGCAACTGCTGTCTATATGGCATTAATGAATGACAGTTTTTCACCATTTGGTGGATGCATGTGTCATCATTTGTCTAGATGACATCTTGATTTATAGACATCATTGAAAAAGATTAGAAAATCTTTCTACAAGTTTGATGGGAATTCTGAATATGTGAAAGTAGAGTTTTTGGGGTTTTTTTCTGAACAGTCCATCAATGTGTGCTATTTCAGAAGGACCATATGGTCCATTGGTTAGGTTTTCACTTGGAAGATGGGTGTCTTGGACCCAGATTCCTGCTGGACCCGAAACTACTTTTTGACCTTAGACAAATCATCTACTTTCTCACACTTACTTATCTCAGACGTAAACAAAAAAAAAAAAAAAAAAAAAAAAAAAAAAAAAAAAAAAAAAAGTGATATTTCTTCCTCTTGGAGGGGTAAATAAAATCTCATGGAACATGCTGAGAGGTTTAGTGGCTGCACTAATTATAATTACACACTCAGGATTTATACATTAAACTAGATTTTAAAAGCAAATTTCTCTTGCAATTATATGAGGAAAACATAAGGGGATTTATAAGAAATAATTTGCATAAATTCTTTAAATCTTTCCATTATGTGCATTGAATACATGGAAGAGAAAGAAAAATTCATTCCACTCTGGAAATGTATTTCTAGTACAGGAAAAATAAATGAAATGGTTGGAGCAGTGTGGGGTGTCATACTAAGTATTGACACATATGTGTGTGTATGTGTGCATATGTGTACAATAACATACCCAGCTTCTCCTAGGCTGCCTGTACACAGAAATTTGTGCACTTCAATTTAACAATGTAGCACATTTTCCAAAGATTGAGCATTCCTGTGTAAGACTGAGAAAGAGTGAGAAAACACCAAGCAGATACTTCTTATAATTCTCCTTTAATAGTCAATAATTATTTTCTCGTGGAGGTTTTTTGTTAATCATTCTGACTCTTCTTGTGTTTCTAACATGTTTTATGCCATTTCCCAGCACAGCCCAGCCCTCTGCCTGTTCTGTGCGTGTCACAGCAGCCCACAGCAGGCAGGATCCACGCTGGGCGTGCAGGGCTGGGTGTCAGCCAGCTTCCACATGGAGGAGCATTTCCTGGCATTCTGTGAGGCACCTGAAAGGTGTAACACTGCTAAAAATATTAACTTTGAAGCGCAACAAGGCAGAAAGTGTTTCAGAGTGGATTACTCTTATCTCCTGTAGTGTCTGCTGCTCTGTTAAACAGGGAAATAGGGCACAGTGATCTGACATTTCAGCTGGGCCAGGACAATCCCAGAAAACAATGCTTTTTTCTGATTTCTAAATAAAATTAGAAACAAATAAAAAACCAAAAACCCACAAACAAACAAAACCCCTAAACAAACAAACAAAACCAAGCAAAAAACCAAACCAAATAACAACAACAACAAAAAAAGCAACCAACCAACCAAAGAAAAACCCTCCAGAAGTTTTTTCATTTCAGATTTTGATTGTTTGGGGTTTTTTTTCTGGCTCTCTCTATCAAGCCACAATCCTGCTAACTTACCTTTTTCCTGAACTAGAAATCTAGAACTGAAAATAGAGATCTCCTACCCAGCTTCACCTACAGTATCAGCTTCTCTGACCAGGCAGGATGAACTGTCTTTACATCATCCAGTCCATCTCATGTGACAGCCTCTTGAAATAAAAACAAATTTGGTTAAGCTGCTGGAGGAAATTTTAGGACAGCCAGGTCTGGTACATTTCTGTTCCTTTCCAAGCAGTTTGGGATGAATAGGTACATCCTAGCCCAGAGTGACCACCTCTGGGATAAGGACATTCTTCAGAACAAGGCATCTCATCAAGAGTTGCCTCCAGGCTGTTTGGGTTGCCTGCACTGTGCTTTAGAGGAGCAATTGCAAAGCTTCGACTTTTCTGTAAGAAGCATTTCTACATCCTCAGGAACTGGCTAGGCTTGACCCCATTTAGCTACAGAGATCAATTTAGGTCAGGAAGAGAGGGCATCTTCTGTACACTGTTCTTGGAGAGTTTAAAAATGACTACACGGAGGCAGTCAGCCATCACACTTGTCTCAGATCATCTCTCACCCCTTTCTGCCAGGGTAAGACAAGTCACATGTAAGAGTGCTTTGAAGTGATGGATGATATTGTTGAACTTTCAGTGGACAGTCTGTTAGCTGGGATGAAAAAGACAACAATAACATATAATAAAGAAAGGGCGCAAGGTTACACTCAGTAACTTTCAGCAATGGTCCCTGAATCAGATGCTCTTGTCTCTGTGCTTCAGAGGGAAAGTTGACCTAGAATATTGGAAAGGACTCATGAATATGAATACAAATTACATGTCACAGCTGATTAGTGAATGATGATAAAGCACTGTAGCACTCTTTTTCTGGAATTAAAAGATAACACTGAGAAAAGTACAGGCTGCAATACTTTTTCCAATATTTAGAAAGACCTTCACAGAATCACAGGATGCTTTGGGTTGGAAGGGGCCTTAAATTTTATCTTGTTCAACCTCTCTGCCATGGGCAGGGACACCTTCCACTAGAACAGATTGCTCAACCTGGCCTTGGACACTTCTAGGGATGGGGCATTCACAGCTTCTCTGGACTATCTGTGCCAGTGCCTCACCACCCTCACAGTCAATGTTTTCTTCCTTATATCTCATTTAAAGCTGCTTTCTTACAATTAAAGACATTCCCCATTATCCTGTCACTACAAGCCCTGTAAAAAAATCCCTTTTTACCTCTCTTGTAGCCCCTTTAGCTACTAGGATGTGCTATGAGATCTCCCTATATCTCTACTCCAAACTCAACAACCCAAGCTTAATAGAAGAGTCTTATTATATTTATTTGCATCTTTATATTTACATAGGATATATTTATTTATTCACACATATATTTATTTCTTCTTAACATTTTATTGTAGTTTGGATTGGATTTTTTCGATTCTTTTTTGCGTGTGGTCTTTTTTTCATCCCATTTTTTTAATCTGTTCTTATAAATTAAAGTAATTGAGGAAAAATCCCTCTTAGAACACAATTAAAATTATTTCAACAGAGGTAATTGGGTGAAACAATATATAGGTTGTAGGAATGATGAGGGAGGAAGGCAGAAGAAAGAGAACCTTTAGCCTGCATCTCTACAGTTTCTAACACTTACAGATACAGCTGCAAATAAAGAACCAGTAATTGGCAAAGTAAATATTAAATTAAATTACTCAAAGAGCCAGAAAAACAGAAACAGTGGAGATCCATAACTGGATTGGTTTAATTTGGCATCTGTTAGTTGACTTCAGAGGTAGATGCATTTGAAGATCATTTGTCTGATTACAGGTGCTTGAAATGTACAAATTTCTCCACATTAGGAAATGCAAGGGGTGACTTTGAATCTTCATAAATGGGAGCTGGGAATCCCTGATTTCCAGTCAAGATGATGTTTGGGCAAATAAATAGATATTTGCAGGTAAACACAGCATATTAACTTGAAAGCTTCAAGCAGTGCCTTTAGCTTCAAGCATTTGTGCCTAAATATCGAACTGAACTACAGTCATATTAAGATTTTGAAATTAAAACCATGAAGTTTTTAATAAGTCCCATTAGTTTCTATTTCTTTTTATCTGTAGTCTTCAAAAAATAAATAGGAAAACTTGCAGAAATCCAAAATCAAGGCTAGTAATGCTGATCTAATAGCCTGCTGGTTTACACAGGACTGCGATTAGTCTTGGCTGTTTTGCTGAAAGTGCAGCTTGTTTAATAAATGCAATTTTTCCTCTTATTCATTTAATAGGAAAGGAAAAAAAAAAGCTCTGTCAGATGAAGATGAACTTTTATGAAGGAGATATTTCAGCAGTACTTTGTAACCATCCCCCTAGAGCCCGCATTCCTCCTTTCCGCTTTCCAACACTATCTCCACATTTAAAAAGAGATAATGAAAGGATTTTTAAAACTATATATTTCCTGAAAGTTATTCTTCTATTAAAACCAGTTATAGAATTTCAAATAATGCAGTGCATGATGCTCTTATTCTGCAAACCGAAGGGATTGAATTATGGCTATACATATATTTTAGAATAAATCATAAACATGGACAACTCTGTAGGATTCAGGGTAAAGAGTCATTTTCTACAGTTTATGCTAGTGACCAGCAAACCTTTGGAAATCTTGTGTACAAGCAATTTATACTGCTTCCCTCAAGTCTTATTGTAGTTCCAGAAGTGGGAAGCTGAGCCTCTGTGATACCATATATTATACTTTGAAGAGACTAGTTGGATAACAACTCATATTTACACTTGGTAACCACTTATCTTAAAAATTTTGCATAAAGAGACCTTGGGACAAACATGCATTTGTTATAAATTGCCATTTTCACTTGAAGTCAATGATCTATTACAGTTTGTACCAGATGTATATTTGACCCTTCTCAGATCATGAGCTGTAACAAAGCTGGAGATGCAAAAGGGTAACAGGTAAAGATGTTTTATGTTTTGGGTAGATACTATGTAAGAAAAAATATTTACATTCAGTTGTCCTTGTCCTAGAATAGTTTTAAACCTGCTGAAATATCCACATGTTCAAGTATTACTGTTTCTTGCTGACTGATAAACTTTGTACATAGGATTAACTAAAGCAAAAGCAAAGACTATTTTCTTTCAAAATTTTTGTACTTGATTTTGTGGAAAATTTATTTTTTAGAACTTCCATAGTTCTGTATCTGAAATAGAATATAACATTGCAAACAGATTGCTCTAAACATTTGTGGTATCATCAAAAGAAATGGTAGAATCTATAAGAAATAACAATATAAACTACCTGTTGATGTTTGTCTATTTATTTTCAATATAATCATTACAAATTTTCACTCATAATTTTTTTTTGTAAAACTTCTTGCATATTAGGATTTTATTATTAATCAAAACTGATTAGCTTTCCAGCAGTATAAATGTGTACATGGTATCCATTTTATCTCTGAATTAGAAATCCTTTTCTGTATGTAATTAAAATAGAAAAGACTAAGAACATCAAATAAGTTAGTCATGCTGCAATTAAACCAATATTTTCTCCTTCTTCCTTTACCTCAGCCCATACACACTCATATTTGAGTGTATTATAAGGGTCTCGTACTCCCATACAGATATCTACATTATGAGATAATCTTTACAGATACAAATATAATTCTCTTGTGTTGTTGTCTGCAGTTTGTGGATCTATTTTCCAATCAATTCTAGGCCAAGTCTTATTAGTGCAACAAGAGGTTTCATGAATAAATCCCTCATTTTTCAATGATAGAATAGATTCTTAGCTATTGAATTGCATGCACTCAAGTGGGATCTATCTGTGTCTAAAGAAAGAAATTCATTATTTTTAAATCATAATGAATGCCCCAGTTTACTTCTTACTATTTTGTTTCTTTAGAACTGCATCTATTTTCCTGAGTGCCTTTGACAAACATTGGCTTTTTGTACATTCTTGGTTAATGAAACCTCAGGAATTATTTCCAAAGCAAATTAATTGGGGGTGTTTGTGTATTTTTTAAGCTATTCTAAAGAGTAAATGATACCCACTGATATGAACTATCCTGACAGTCTAAGAAAGGATGTATGGGTCATCATTAACTAAATGACAAAGAAGAGTCTGTGAGTGCTGTTGCCAAGATATCTATCTACTCAGTGGTAAACACAGTGTAAATGTACATGGATTATATTGAAACTTCTTTTTCTTACTTCCAAATCATCTGGGAGCTGTGCATAATTTACAAAAACATTGCTATAGAGAGTAAAATTATAACATTGCTAGGGTACAGTATATGGAGTTTCACTACTAAATTAAATACTGTGACCTTATCTGAAATGCTGGATATATATTTAGAAAATATTCCTACTGTTTATTTAGGAGCTAAAATATACATTTGCTAATGATAATGTGATTTTTTTTTTCATTTTATTTTAGTATTTGGTGCCTTGATTGCATGCTAAAAAATAAGGGAGAATTTCAAATGGTCTTTATTATTTTTTATTGTAAAGGTGATTGAAAAAGTAAAAAAACCTGATTTGTGTCCCACTAAGGACAGATAAAGCACTTTTATCAATGAGATTCAGAAGTTCTCTAGGACTTTTTTCTATTTCAGTTCTTCAGTTCTTCCAAAGCTGCTCCTCACAGGGTGATAATGCAACATGAGGTATTGAGCCACTTTCATGGGAATAGGAAGAGGACTGTGAAATATCATTCTTAAATAAGGAGGCTGAATAAACACCTGCCAGGCATTAAGTGTTTTGGATCCTGCCTTAAAAAACATCAGTGGGCAGACTGGCTCTGAAGTGTCTTCCAGCATTGTTCTTAGGCTTTTCACTGTTATTTAAGAATTAGTCTCAAGATGAAAAGTCATTCCCATCTGGAATGATCTTGTATTTCATTGCATCTAAACAAAAAGGTTTTCTGGGTGCAGCTATATCTGGCTTCTTTAATAGTCAAGGAAGGATGGGCTGAATCACTTCCTGATGCCCTAACATGGGAATTGCCTTCCAAAAGGACCTGCCTCTCCGCGACAAGATTAAGAATAAAGTAGTGACTATATCATTAACAGAGATATCACGCTTGAATCCACAATATTTTGAGTGAAAAATTCTTTTTCTTGTTTTCAGCAAAGTTCTCATTGCATATAAATATAGCAAATGTCTCCTTAGATACTTAAAACCAGGTTTAGTTTCATCTCTACACTTTTGGGAAGAGGTGGGCTAGAGAGTTCAGCTGCAACCCAGAGTAAAATCTCCTGTTTTCTTAGATATCAGTTATGTTTAAATAAAAATGACTGACATCAGGCATCCCTGACAAATGAAGTATACTCTAAGTCAGTGCAGTTTGTGCTACTTTATCAATGAAAATGGTCAAATTTTAGTTATCAAATCTTTATTATATTTCTAATAATAATTCACTATGTGAGATGGCATTCATTCCAGAAAAAGACAAAAAGTCAATAAATTGGTTTTTTGGCTGAAAATATGAAACGATCCAACAGAACTGACTCACATTGGCTGTTGACCATTCAGAAAGAGCACCAATGCTTTGTGACCACCAGTGACTCATTGACACAGGCTGCCTTCTCATCAGACCACACTTGTGGCTTAGAGGGAAGTGGGTCTCAAAGAATACAGAGTAGATCCCTTTCTAAACTATTAGCAGAACAGTGCAGGAATCCCTTCTCCATGGTTTGGGAAAAATCACTAGTTATGAATTAGTGGACAAATGTGCTTTCTTTGATCCACAGAAAATACCTCAGTGCTTTTAGCTGCAACATTGCACTACTTATTGAGTCCCTGAACCCTAAAATTTTATCAGCTGTAGAGCTTTCTGTGACAATTCCTTTTCACATGTGAAAATATATAAGGTTGAATGGTACAAAAAGGACATTTGCAACAACCTAAGCAGAGAATTCAGACACGTTGCAGTGGCACTGGAGGATGGTGAGGGCCTGATTCTGCAGCCAATAATAGAATATGCAGATAAACTGCAATGCTGAGCATTATAAATTTAAATGACTTTATACATCTGCAATAGTTTGCACCTTTCTATTGAAGACCATTTCTCTACACCATGGATTGCATTATAAAAGATGTAGTATTTGCCTAGAATGTTCTGATTTTGGTTGTTGCTCCAGTGAATTACACTGCTCAATATTTTGTAGTCCCCTGTGACATCTCTTTTTCTTGAGTGTAGCAGATTTCTTACCTAGGTCAACTCTATCCATTTATTTAGCTGTTATATTTTAAAATTGATTGTTATATGGATTTGTGAATCTCTGTTGTGGTTTAATCCCAAACATCAACCAAGCCCCACACAGCCACTTGATCACTCCCCCACCAGTGGGATCAGGGAGAGAACTGGAAGGGTAAAAGCTAGAAAACTCATGGGTTGAGACAAACATAGTTTAATACTGAAGGCAAAAAATCGTGCTTTCTTATGGCAGGCAGGTATTCAACAATATCCAGGAGAGCAGGGTCCCATCACATGTGGTGATTACTTGGGAATGCAAATGCCATCACTCCAAAGGTCCAAACATTTTAGACAGTGGATATTCACAAAATTTTTAATTTGACTATTGGATTTGCAAATTTATTAAGGATTACTTACATTAAAATAAACTTTCCTATTAAGTTTTAACACTACTTTCCAATGTTTACAGCTTTTAACAAATTAGTATGGGATGTGTAGCCACAGAGAAGGTTTAAAAAATGGAGTTAGTGATTAAGAATCTGTACTTAGAAGCAACAGGGAAAGACAGTTTCTGTTGCTATATGTCTGAATTTGTTAACTGCACTGGATTTTAAATAAATATGATGGTTCCATGATGCAAATACTCTTTGATAATAATAACAATAAAAAATTCCGTAAGTCAATTTTCAGACAAAGTGATATCTCATGAAGATAACTATTGGTTTTGTTGGTTTCAGTGTTCTTTTTTTTCTTCTTCTTTTTGTTCTTTTTTTATTTATTTAGCTTTCTGTAGAGATGTCTTTATCTATGACAAATATATGCCTTGGCACCTACATATCAGCAGAGTAAGGAAATTTTGTAGGAAGATATTGCAGATTTAGGGATTTTTTTTTTTTTCTTCATTTAGAAGAGCAAAGTCAAGGACAACTCCATGTGTTCTGCAAAGTTCAGCAGTAATATTATTATTCACACAAGTTGTCTCAGCTGTGAAGTCAGTACATTTGTTCTGGATGTCTCTTTATTATTAATGGCCCTTTCACCTGACTTTCTACATTTGTTTGAGCCAACATAGCTCCTGCCTGCTGGCCAGTTAACTTAGACTGTTTTCACCCCCTGGTTGCCTTAAAGGTGAAGCTTTGTTCCAAATGTCTTCTGAAAGGTTAGTCTTAACTACTCTAAGGATATAGGACTGAAACAGAAAATACTCTGGAGACAGTAAATGAAATAGCAAAGCCTCTCCTCCTATTTCCAAGGCATCACTCATTTTATCCAAAATGCTCCCTCCAGCATGACATCACAGGGCAAAATTCACCATGGACCCAGAACAAAGATCCACCCAAGTATGACACTGTGCTGTACCTGCCTTAAGCAGATGTTTGAATTGTGTGTTGTGTTTTTGATGGCTCCTTGCAGACAGGTGATTTCCACCCAAAGAGAATAAGCATAAAACAAAATCATTTCAGTAAAAGTTTTGACTGAGGAAAAAGAACTAAAAAATGAAGATTAGTTAGAAAAATATGACTTCCATCATGGAAAAATTACGTTTAGGAAAATTATCCTTTCTTGTGTGTTTTTTTTCTAGTGGGAATATTAAACTGGGGAATACCATTTCTAAACCATGACAAGGGGCCTGGTTTTCCATGGGCCAGTTCCAAGGGTTTCATAATCTGAGACTTATTTGTAGTTTTATTTTCACTGGAGTCTTAAAATACTTAACAATATTGCTGATGGAGAACTACTTATACTATCAAAGATGTTTATATAAAGCAGAAGCATCACCGCCAAAGAATTAATTAGCACGAGCAGTAGAGGTCACTGGAATGTGAAGTGCAAGGCTCTTACTGCAGAATCAAGAGCTGAGGAAAATGAGATATTGGTTTAGCTTCAGTAGATTATATTAAAAAGAACTCTGTATCAAATGGCTAGAATTTCATCTGCTTGTCTTACCTCATTCATAGAATACCTTTAGGAAGTTATTCCAGTCTTTTAAGAGGATTTGTGGGTTTACTCAGTACCCAAAAAAACATATATCACAATCTCAGTAAAATATTGTTACAGAAAGACATTTTAAGCTCAATACAAAGTAGCATTCATATAATTTTGGTGTATAGGAATATATGTGTGTATGCTAGAGTAATGCGAAATACAGAGCACCAAGGTGATAATATGCCACATTAGGACAATTCATTTTAAACATCTTAAAATAGAAATGTCTAAGGAATGAGAGATGGAGGTCAGAAAAAATTCATGAATTCTTCCACCTTATTTTCATAAATCAATGCCTTAGGCCCCACTGAGGCTGCTAAAAATACATTTCTCTTTCAGATGAAGGAGATTAGGAGGTGGAAGGGAGGGCTTGTTGCCTTGCAAACGTAAAGGATGTCAGAATTGTCATAAAATTTATGAACATTTTGTGTAGGTGTTACTGCATGAGGGATGCAATTTCCCTTTTAGTGACACTGATAATAATAGTCTTTTGTAATCCACTATATAGAATTTGAAATTTCACCTTTTCAACCTATTATGTTATGTTTGTGGCACAGCCCATAAATAGCTAATGGGAGAGAATGGGTGAGGTTGAACAGATTGAACAAGTTCTCTTCAGAGCCATGCAGAAATTGTAGATGTCAGACAAGAAACTGATGATGAACTGGTACATGGCAAATGCATCATATTCCATCTCTAGAAGATACTGACTTTCCTTGGTATTCTGTTTAGAGAAGACAGAATAACCAAAGTGAGGGTGTTTCACCCTGGATGTCAAAGTACAAGTCAGAATGACTGCATTTACTTAGGAACTATCTGTTTCCCAGTGAGGGAAGCAAGTCCCTGAGACTGCAGCCATTTCAAAGGTAGAAAATGTAAGCTGAAGTCAGATAAATCCAGTTCAAACTTCATCAACATATGGCTATTAATCAGTTGCTTAAGTTAACTAAAATGTGAATATAGACTGTGCTGGAGAGGTGAGAGCACCTCCTGACATATTCATCATGGAGAAGCAGAGTCTGAACTGTAATGACTGGACCTTCAAGGCACAAAAATTAAGAAGAAAAATAATGCTATGGGTGCCTGTTAATTGGAACAGCTCAGTGGGTGGCCAGTTAAATGGCTGTGTTGATGAGGAGAAAAAACCTACAAAAATAGCTTTCAAAATAACCAAACAGTTATAAAACTGCAAAGAAACTAAAAATTGTAAACACAAACATTTTATATGCTCCTTCTTTATGGAATCTGCCTCCTCTAACATATCCTTTGCAAGACAGAGGGGTCAGCATCTGTTGCATACTGAAGATGCTGTACCTCTGATACAGAATATACTGTGAATATAGGGGCAGAAAAGGTAAAGATGGTTGCACTTATTAGGCAGATCTTCATTTTTCTTCAGCAGATGCAAACTTTAGAGCTTCTAAGATCAAAGTTTTCTTTTTCTCACTTGTTTGTTGCATATAACTCTTGCTGCCTGACCACTCCTGCATCAAAATATGAATTTCTGCAATGAGATAGAAATATTTTCTGTGCACAGATTAGGCAAATACTTCCACACCCACCAAACTTGACCCTGCTCTAGTGAATAGCACTACCAACCATTACAATAAGAGATTCTTTTTTTCGTAAATTGCTGAATATCCTATTTGTCTTCCACAGAGTAGCTTGAGGGGGGCCGTATCATTTAAGGTCCAAATATTTCCCCCCATTCTTTAATAGACACACACAATTGCCCACTGAGGTAACCACTAGAGGAAAAGCTCTGCTCAAAACTGCACCACACTCTGTGAATAAATGAAAATTTTGTAAAATTGTCTGATTCTGTCCTAAGCATTCTTTCTACTGTGATGGAGCTGCAGCACATCTATGAGTCCCAAGAAATGATTGTCATAATTTCTTTTTCTTACAGTGTACCATCATTGCTTTATACAATTTCCTTCTTTCTTTTTTACTCCCTGTGATGAATCTCCTGTCACCAAAAGGTTTTCAGTACAGTTGTGTGCTTTACCCTGGAAATTTTTGGACAGAGCTTCTACAGCTTACTCTGCAGCCATGCAGATGAACACAGGACAAGTCTCTGGTGGACTGAATTTTTCTATTTGTTCTGGGCTTACATGGCAAGGTTTTGCTAGGGGGTTGTTGTGAAGGAGATTGGTGCAGGCGTGGCTTCTGTGAGAAAAAAACAGACAATTTCCCCATGCCAGAGAGCTCCTACTCCTGACAGCTCCAGGATGGGCTGTCCCCTGCATCTGAGCCCTGACCTATTCCTTGCAGGAAACAGGGAGATATTGGCATCTCATTATGGCGTGGAGAGTGGAACAACCAAGTAACTGTAAATGCATTCCAGTGCTTTGGGCTGAGCAAGAGGAAGGTTGCACAATTTTCCTAATTTTCCTGTAGGACTCCAAACCCATATCCCAGTACTCCCTGTTGAAAGGGTATAAATCCATCTTTGAAGAAACTAAATGCTATGGGAGTTTGACTTGTTTCACAGATTTTTGTGTAGATCCAGCTCACTGAACTTGAGACATCTAAATTGTAAATATCAGAGGTAGCACTTTTCCAACTTTTATAGTCAATAAAAAGAATTAGACTAACTGCTCCAAAAAGAGCATGACTTTTTGGGATGGGGTAAAATACACCGTAAATTGTGTATATCCTACCAGAAAAAAAGCAGGGATGGGCTTTAATCCATCTAATATTGGATGGCTACAGTGTAGTGGCTTAATGTACAGCCATTAGATTTCATCTGTACAAAAAAGTGGGTTGTGACCCATCAGAGTTAAAAGTGGGATAAGTTATGGAAATGCAGGTGTCATTTTTGATGCCATGGGTCACCCTGGCTTGTACCTACTGCTTTGAAAAATTTCTTTCAAACCCAGTGTCTTATTTACTTATTTCAGGTTGCATAGGTCATCCCAAATTATTCCAGATGTCAATGCTTACACAATTTAGTGCTGCTTAGTGCTTCCTTTATAGTGAATTTAGTTGTTCTTCAGGTTCCATTGACAGAGAGTACTTTCCAACTGCCTGATCAGAAGCCCCTGGAGCTGTTTGAGGTGATCCAAGGAATTCCAGGTATGCATGGGTCTAGCATATGTGACACACATTAAATGAAATATCCCTACCCCTTAGGAGAGGTAAACTGAGATCAGTAGAGATTGTTCTGGGCATATGAGATGGCACTAGAACTCCTATATTTTGGTAGCTTAAAAAACCCTTAAATTTCCATTGACAATACAGAGGCTGGAATGGTTATTATTTGAGGCCTAAATGTACAATTTTCCATTGTAAAAAGATGAGCAATTACTGGGAGATAAACATAAAATTAAATATTTGCTACATAATCCTGGGACAAATCCCATGTTTTGCAGTTAGCCCAGTGGTCTTCCTTCCTAGTAATATCCTACAAAATGACCTACATATCCTTATGTCTCTTTACAGCAAAAAAATGGAAATAGTATTCCTCCATTTACATGAAGATTTTACTACATACTATGGCAGAAATAAAAATAAGTTTTTCCCTTTTTCCCTAGCTTCTACTGTTTTTTGCCACCAATAAAATAGTGAATAATATACATCCTAGGTAATATCTTAATGGTAAAAAGAAACATTTTTGCATATCCCAGTACGGCCAAAGGAAATTCGTCACATGGGAGGACTTAATTTTGTTTTGTGTCGTAAGGCAGTTGTGATGCTATGTGAACCTCAAGGTGTTTTACTGGAAATTATGATTTTTTCTTTTAATATGCCATATTCACAGTAAGTAATTTCTTTTCTAATATATAATTCAAATCTACTCCCTTTCAGTTTGAATCCCCCCCCTCCATTCTTTCACTACAGGCCCTTGTAAATATTACCTCCCCATCTTTTTGTCTCCCTTCAGGTACTGTAAGGCTACAATTAGGTCACCTCAAAGCCTTCTCTTTTCCAGGCTCAACAATCCCAATCCTCCCAGCCTTTCCTCGCAGGAGAGGTGCTCCATCTTTCCAAATCACTCAGTGACCTTCTCTGGACTCACTCCAACATGTCCATGTCCTTCCTGTGCTGGGACCCCAGAGCTGGATGCAGCACTGCAGTATAAAGTTCTAGGATGAAACAAGCTCTGGTCTGCAGAATTTTTTCTTGTGCTGTCATGGTGTTTAAATTACTTCTGATTCTCAAAACTAACTCAGCCTGGTGTCTCTATACTGTGCTGCATGGCTGGAAAGGTTCCAGATGATGAATATGCAAGGATTTGAGCATTTGATAAAAAAAACAATGTACAAAAGTAGTGTGTGAAGCTATTGAGATTTACAATGCCTAGAATCTGGAACAGAATGGAAATCTGACAGTCCTGACCCACAGATGTGAGGCAGAGTGTTATCTTACTTTAGCCTGGTCTTTTTAGATGGGAATCTTTCTAAAATATTTTATTTATCAAATTACTGCGTGGGTGTATCTTTTTAAAGCAGTATCTGAAAATTCATGTATCCTGATTGGTTGAGGTTATTATTAATTAGATAAAGTGCTGTGAATCATTTTATATGCACCAAGATTTTCATCATCAGAGACTCACTTTACAAATTTAATGTCTCATTCTTAAATAAATGTCTCTTTTCTGATTTGCTGCTATTGTCAGCATTCTTCATCTCTATGTCATTACCAGTCCTGGGAACTTGTTTATCTTCTGACCCTGCTTCTCATCCCAAATCCAAAGATTTTATCTGCCTCAGGCAGAAATAAACACATCTTAACAGGCATGAATCCCCATGGGAAATGCAGATCAAAGGATGATAAATCCTATAAAATTTAATTTAGGTGATTATTGGTAGAGAGTGAAGAGGAGTAAATGCACTCTTGTTTTTGACAAAGAGAATTTAAGAGCAGTTTATGTCTGCAATTATGCCTGGTGAGATTTTTTGCTTAGCTATCTCACTCTTTCCTCTTTGTTGCTCAGCACTTCCTCTTTATCAAAGGCTGTTTGTTCCCCATTTTCCCCTGTTAAGCTGTTGAAGTTCCCTTTACTATCTTTCAATCAAAATATCTGAAATTTAAAAAAACCTCCTACTTAAGCAGTTGTGCTAGCTTTGTCTCATTTTTATGGCGAATCTCTGAGGAATTCCCTTGTGGGCAGCAAATGCCTCAGTTCTAGTTGAAAGCCACAGGGAGCAGCAACCTCGGCACCCCACTTTTCAGGTTTTGCACCTGAAGATGAAGGACAAAAGAGTATGAGCCTTGAGAAACGTGGAAGTATGATATTGGGAAGGGCATATACAAACACAGAACAGACAGTTTCACTTGAAGCATATATGTTCAAAGAGCTGGAGCTAATCAGACCAGAGTACAGACGCGGAGAGAATGGCTGGGAGTGTCTGGATACATTCTATAACACTTAGCAGCAATAAAAGATGTCTCATCTTAGCATTGTAATGTTCAGAACTGCCCTAATAAACAGCTCTGCAGTGCGTTTATGTTACTTTTTTTTTTCTTTGTCTTTCTTTCAGGATTCCTGAAGATATTCCACAGGAATGGACATGCAAAAGTGCAAGCTCAGCAGTAAAAGGGCAAACAGGCTAAGTAGGAATAGTCTGGTTAATTTGAAACTGGGAAAAAAAAAAAAAAAAAAAAAAAAAAAAAAAAAGGTTGACAAAAGAAGTAATCAGCTGATAATTATAGATTGGAAATATTCTCAGTGATAATCAGTATGATTTCCTGCAAGAAAAAAAGCAGTGTGCAAAAAAGCTACAATCACTCTGGAAAAAGCTGTCAAGTGTGGCATTGTCTATAGCAACACAATCTAAAACTGGCAATGAATTTGGTGGTAACAGAGTGCTGGGATCCAGAACAACCCATCTATTTCAGGTGATCATAGTGTTGTGGTAAAATATGGGACTACTGAATATTATTTTTCTGAGATTTCCTGCAGGAGAAAATACTCACTTTGGTATGAATGATACTAGATCCTGAACTGTTATTTTTTTTTCAGCACAAGAAGCTGCAGCTACTTTTGGTTTAAAGTCAGGTTTAAAGTCAGGTGCTCAAGGAAGTTCATACACAGTAACAAATAGAGTTATCAGGCTCCTAATGATCTATTCTCCCATTGATACTCCTGGGATGTTGCATAGAGTTCTCATTAATGCAAACGGAAAAGTGGAAAGTACATGCCGAAATCAACAACTCCCCCTATTGTTATAAAGGGTGAATAGTCCCCTTAGGCAAAAAAAAAGCAACATTACTGACTTTATTTTTTCCTTGACCACCTCCTTCTCCTTGTAAAACAAATCATGTTAAAAAAATGTGTGTTTTGGATTTGTTTGTTTTTTAAGTGGATGTCACAGGAGAAAGTCAGTGAGGAGGATTTATCAAAAACAGCATTCTTGTTACGACCCAGTTCTGACCCAGTGTAGCCAAATCATCAATCACGGTGACAATGGGCCATATTTATCCCTGGTGCAGCTGCACTGTAATTGACAGAATTACATTTAGAAGAGATTTGCCTTATAGCTGTTTAGTTAGAAGTCTGGAGTGATGATTAGTTGAAGGTTTGACTTTCTCTGCAGCCAGGATTAATGCATACATTATGCAAAGGTATATGTGTACTCAGTTTGCTGCAGCTGTTGTAGTCAAGAATTCATGGATGTTTGCACCTTGTCGCTCCAAGTCCATTATAACAGAATGTAAAGATAACAGGGCCAAAATCTAGTTATGCACTTCAAAGGTTGACAGAATAATTTGATTATATTCTGCTTTTTTACCATAATCTGCAGGTATACTTTGTGGCTGGTAAATTCTAGGCATGGGTCAGCTAAAATGTGTAACACTAATAATGTCCTACAGCAAAGAAATATTGTTTTGAGATTTTTTTTTCTATTAATGCATATCCCAAAAATCACACATAAAGTGAGTACTTATTTACATAGTTAAAGTGAAAAAAAATAAAAAATTGTCAGTGTCTTAGTTGTCTGCTCACTTTTTGTATCCTTCTAAATTTAGATGCCATTTAGTCAACTGGAGTAAGCAGAAACAAACGTTTCATTCTGTGAAAGGAAATGTTTCCAACCCTTTGATACCATAAACAAACTGGATCTGTTAAAGCTAGATTATGTTACCCAATATTAAATATGTGGTCTGTTTCAATTTTTAATTTCCTAAACAAGACATTGTCTTTCCATATAGTCACATTCAGCTGCTTTTTGAATGAAATTTTTCATAACTTGAATAAAGGGAAGGACTAACACAGACTTCACTGGAGTTATGACTTTATTACATTAATTAAATAGAATGTGTCTCAGTAACAGAACACAAAATATTGATCAGTTAATGAAAAAGCAAAGATGGATGCTAAATGCAGGTGTTATCTGAAACATGGAAAGTAAGAATAGAAAAGCCTTAGTTTATTGCAGTGCTCTGTGTACACATTTCACAGCTGTGCTATATCTGTATACAATTGTGGTTAGTATCATTGTCTAAAATTGAAAGTAGTTATGATTTTCTATTTAGTAAATAGGTCACATATGAGAGGAAATTATTTCCTAGTAGTAGTGCTACAGTCTGGTAAACAACTGTTGTCTTCTTCACTAGTAGGTAGTTGGGTATCTCATATGCCTCTGTAATTCTACTAGATGTTGATCCAAATTAAATTGATCTACAATTTATCCTAAAACACTGCTTAGTCGAAAAAAGTACCTGGATCTCTTTTGAAGAAGATATTTAGAACAAGACTAGACTGACCAATATTTTTTGCAGTATTACTGGGAATGTTTCTGAGATATACAGTTAGTGTGATATGCAGTAATATGATGAGTTTGTACTGAAATTCCATGTGGAGCTGTGTTATCAATCAATGCATCCTAGGGATTTACAGAGAAATCTGCTAATGGAATACAGTTAACATAAAACTATGCCATCAGTAAGTGTCACTTGTACTATTGGGAGACATTAGCTATCACAGCAGTGGCTGGGAAAATATAGAGTACAGTACATGTAGTTCATAAACTGTTGTGAATTACATGGCAGCTCTTTCTGACTTTCTTTTGTCTACACAATCCTAAGGTTTTTAATAGCACCCTTCACTGTTACTCTAGCACAAAAGATAGATCAATTAGGAGAAGAAATCAATGTAAACTCTCTTTTCAATGAAATAAAATAAGTGTTGAAGATCTTGAAACCTTCTAACTACATGTACAGCTTAGGCTCTGTGTCAGTGTTTCTCATTCAGTGGGTTACAATCACAAAGTCACCCCAAAATGTCACCAGAGGGGTAAAAGAGCATGAAAATTTTATGACAACTTAAAGCAAAAGATATCTCAGTTTCCTGTTCTTCACAAATCCTTATCTTTTAAGGCTCAGCAACTTTTTAAAATCTCTTGAAATACACATTGAGGCAATTACTTTTCTCACTGTTAGATTTATAGTATATAAAAGAGGTTCACCATTTTTTCTAATATCTATTAAATATCACCTGTGAAAATGCTTATAAATCATACTTCCATTAAAATAAACTGATGCTTGTGATACATGATACTAGCTAGAATTTTATACCTAATGTACATTTCGATTCTTGTGAGGTCTATGTAAATTTTAACACATTAATGGACAGGATTTACTGCAACTGGCATTGACCAGATAGTTAATAATAAAAGTACAGCAGGGTTTCAGAACATTAATTAGTATATGTTATCCATAGGAGTTGAAATTAACCTTTTTATCTAATGAGAACTGTATCAGAGACTAATTTTTGTGGGATACAGAAGTTGACAAAACTTGTCAAAATCAATATATTTTCTTTCAGAGCTACTCAAACTAAAAGCACTTGAATATTTTGGCCATATATGGAATTAACACCTGTGTTTACCCCAGCATTTAACACAGGTGTAGTAGCTTTGTGTGTTACCAGCACTTGTATTTTCTTTGTTAGAAAGATTGATGTGAGCTTTACTGAACTAAAGCAATGACAGCTAAGAAAATGAGCTCTGAGGTGTCACCCACAGTTGTCCCTTTGAGAAGTTCTTCCTCCTTCATTCTTCTCCAGCTGCCCCTTCCCTGCTGTTTCACTGGTTGCTGCACTCACTCATTTACCCAGTCAAAGGTGCTGCCTACCTTTAGTGATTTTAGTAACAAATCTTTGCTCACCTCACCTGGGCTTTGGGCTTATAAGTGATCCTCCCTGTGGTGGTCAATCAGAAAATCTCTGCTTTAAAGATAATGGCAAATAATTGCTGAAAAACAGCCACCAAAGGACAAAATAAAGATATTTTTTTTGGGTTTTTTTTTTTGGGTTTTTTTTTTTTTAAAGATTTTTTTTTTTTTTTTTTTTTTTTTTTTTTTTGTTTAGACTTGATTAGTTCCTGTTCATGACTGAGAAATACATTTGTTGTCATGGAAGTCATAGCACTGTGCCTGGGAACTACCACGTTTGTCTTCTGTGCAGCTCAAACTGTGCCTAAGACTTGATATGGGAAGACAGTAGGATCCACATGAATGTTGAAGAAACATTCTGGTGTGTCCAGATAAAGAGGAAAACAAAACAGTGACACACTCTACTAAAAAATAAAAAAGAGTAAAGTGAGAAAAGAGAAAGAAGGGAAAACTTCTTTGCTGTCCTGAGCATTGAACAGACTTTATAATGCTTCTGATGGAATATATTTTTCCTGTTTACAGATAACCAGAGTCTGTGTTCTGCTGTTACCCATCTCTTTCTATTGCTATGAATGTACATGATGAGACAATAGAGGATCCTGGCAACATACTGGAGAAAGTCTAAAAAACAGCTAATAAGAGGAGGCATAGCCTCTAGATTCCTCACGGGGAGAGAGAATTATCCAGATTTTTGCTATCCTGTGGGATGCAATTATGTTGTCCAGCACCAAAGTGTGACCTGTCTTGCCTGTCCTGTTTATTGAATGCAAACTTGATGTCTGGCTTCATTGCAAGTTCCCTGCCTAAGATGGCTATCCTAAGGCCAAATTCAATAGGCAGTCAACCTCTATACCTGTCCAGAGCCAGTATTTTCAAAAGAATGCATGTCAGTAAATTATTATGTCTGTTTCAGTTAAAATCAACATTTATTTTCTAGTTCACTTAAAATCAAATACACTGCAGTCCAAGAGACACATTCCTTATTTCCCATGCAATTTATAGCACCATGGTTCTGGTATGTGATTTTGACACTCAGAAGAATTTAGGTTAAATTTTCAGATTTTTTTGTGGTGTTGGATATTTAACTTCTTTGAATACTGAAAGAAGATTCTTCGGGATTAATACCTAGCTATGTCTTCTCAGTGAATAAAAGCAGCAACACCAAGCTGCCAACTGAAATATCTGAAATAGAATCAGTATTGCAAATATCAGAGCTATGGCTCTCTCAAGGAGGCACTCAGACAAATTTGGAGAAGAAGATTTTAAATCTTTATGTGACTTTCTTCTGTGATGATTTAAAGGATGCAATTCCAGCAAAGGAAAACTACAAGTATTTCACAACCTCTTTGTGATGAAATTGCAGGAAAATATACCAGTGAAGTGCAGAGAAATTTTAATTTTGAATTTCGAGGGGTTTCAGACCTGATAAGTGCAGTGTATGTCCAAAGACAATGGGTTTATCACACTGCTCATCTTTGTCAGGTCTCCTGGACACCATATCCCAGATTCATACCATTCTCTCTGCTCTTGTTGAGACCTCTAGGCTATCTGCATATATTTCTTTAGTGGAGAGATATATATTTTCCTAGAGAAAAATTCAGAGCACCTCATATCAGCATTGCCCTCTTACCAGAATTTAATATTGCAGTATGCTACTGTAAAGTAATAACGTCAGGTAAACTAACTCAGACAGCTAAAGTAGCAATTTAGAAATTTTGTTTAGCTACCCAAGATCAGGTGAAACAATCCAGGCTGATGGCACTGAAGAAATGGTCATAATAATATGAAAAACTGTAATAACAATGAAACAATATTATTGAATATTATAGAAAACTGGCATATTTTATTATTCACACAATATAATATGGGTCATTTTCTATCAAGTCACTAAGAAACTTAGTGAAGCAATGAAAGACAAAATAATACCATACAGGATCAATCTGCTTTGTTATTGTGTTGGTTCTTCTGGACAGACCCTAATGAATAGTCTGTAGGATCCTGATAAATTGAGTGAATAACCACAGACTGTTATATGTGAGTAGGCAGTTGGAGGATGAGAGAATTTGTACCTATTCCAGAGGAGACAAGTATGGAAAAAAATACAGGAAAAAAACTAAAAATCCTTACAAATTTGAATCTACATAATATTATAGCAGTAATAAAAAAGATTAATATTGCATATTATTTTAAAAATATTATGCTATTATTAAAAGTTGTGTATGCTGTTGCTGGAATATGATCGCTTTGGGATCCCAGAGTGGGATAGTTGAAAAAATTGTAGCATTGTCTTGGATGTATACAGTCCAGAAGGATGAAGAGGGATAAATGCCCTTTGCGAGAGAAAGCAGTGGGAATGTATGGATCTGTACATTGGGGTGAATGATGATACAACTTAAAATTTTAGCATTAGCATTAGCATTAGACAGCAAACAAACATTGACAATATCACAGTGAATGTCTGTTTCTGATCACTCAGTCATGAAGGAAAAAAAAGACCTTCTCTAAAAAATAGGTAGAACCTTACATTGACAGAACATGTTCTCCAGATTTTAGCCTCTTCAAGAGCTACTGCAGGGACAGCAGAGCAGGGCACATGGATCCAGGAGTTTTCTGAAGACCATTGATGATTGCCTTTTACACAAGGAAGCAATGAGTCAATGGCAGCAAATGCTCTGCTGGACCTGACAAAGGAAAGGAAGGGCAGGGGTGTGAAGCTCTGAGTGTGCTACTTTGACTGTGTGAAATGGTGTAGTTCAGGATCCCGAGCAGAGGGAGAAATGCAAAATACAGGATCACAAGCCTTGGCTTTAGGAGAACAAGTGAAGGCTTGTTCAGGCACCTTCCTGAAAGGAATATTAGTAGTAAAATAAGAACTATGTAAAATATGGTCCTGTACTGAATGGCACAGGAAACTCAGGAATGTGACATAGAGAAGGCCAAGATTGTCAATGACTTACTTCCTTCAGTCCTTGCCGTTAAAGTTTTCCTTTAGGAATCTGAGGCCCTTGAAAATCCTGAAAACAATTGTAACACTGGAGTATCTTTCATAAAAACACAGCAGAAGACTCAGGACAATCTATGTATATAAAGACCTGATAGTATAAGGTAAAAAAGATGGCTCATTTCAGAGATTTTTATGAACAGGACAGGATGCAATAGGCAGAAATCTAAATAAAAGAAATTCTACTTAAAATAAGGGAAAAAAATTCTGTTTTAAGGAGGGTCAAACACTGGAAGGACCTGCCCAGGGACATTGCACAGTCCTTAGAGATATTCTTTCTTAGAGATACTCAGAATCAATCTGGATGATGCCCTGAGCTGTGGCTGACCCTACTTTGTAGTGGAGGTTGGAACTAGATGATCTCCAGTGGCATCTTCCAGTCTCAACTGTTCTCTGACTCTTGGCAACTCTGTGATATAAGTTGCATTGTGTTAAATTGGAAGCGGTTGTAGCAGAAGTTAATTAAGCTTTAGTACATACACAAACTCATGAAATCATGGAGTTATAGCCATTAATATTTCCTCCTTTATTTATAAGTGATTGAAGTCTATATCATGCCATTGCCTGTCTCTTTCTATGTCTGCACTGAATGATAGGAGTAGAAGGCTTGAGGCAAGATTTTTAGAGAAAAGAGAAAGGCTAAGTCAATTGAAAGCAATTTCTGAAGGGAATAACATCAAAAAAAAAGGAGGAGAAATATTTGAAAAAGAGGAAAAAGGATTGAAGGATATTGAAGATATTATGTTTATATGGCATTCTGGCATTTCTGAATGTCCCCAAAAAGTACTACACCAACAGTAAGTGAGTGGATAAAGAAAAAATTTTGAGAAGAGGCACAAAGGAAAACCAATAGAACATCAAGAGCATTTGAACTGCTGGAAGGCATTTTCCTTGTGGAAAATGTCTGAAAATCCTTAAGAGAGCTCGTGAAGATTCATTTAAATAGCTGAGCAGCTCATTTAAGCAGTCAGACAAAAGCTTCAGTTCAGCTTTTCAAAATCAGGCTGCTGCTATGAGCTGGTGGCATAAAAGACAAAAGCAAAAATGTGTCTGTCCTGACACTGCATTTTGTCAGAAGTTGCTCACAACTGGCTTAAACTATGCACTGAAGAAAACTCCACAAAAAACCTTGAGTACACTATGTGCTAGAGGGTAAAGAAGAGATAAAGCCCAGACACACTACTTTAAAACAATAAAATTAAGATTCTTTGGGAATATACTTTTGCTCTCAAACACCAAAGCAAGCCAGAAAACTAGAACTTCTGTTGATTCTACAAAATGCAGAAGCCAAGTGTACCAGGCACTGATTGCTCACAGAACATCTGACTGCAACAGAAGAAGGAGAAATATTCCCATTATTGATATCACATGCAATATATTGCAATAACATAAAAGAATTTTGCATTCTGTTCAAGACTTGGCAGGCATATCAGAACAACTGGAGATTTCTATTAAGAAGTCAAATTCTTTGCTTACTATTTTGAAGATAATTTCCATATTTCAGTGATACTTTGAAGTCTTAGAATCTGATTAACCCTCCTTTCTGGACATATGCACTGGTTTAAAAACTCATGAATAGTAGAAGCAGTGAGGATGCTGGTGAATAAAAAAACCAACAGGTTCCTATTCTAGCTGCTGTGACTGGAGGAAGACATGTGAGAGAAAAGCTTGAGTCTAAGACCTACTCCTCATGTAGGGTTGATCTGAGAGCTACCACAGGCATCAGTGGTTCTAGGACAAAAACTTGGGAATAAATTAACTATGGGGAGGTACCCCACAACCTCTGCAAGTCCAGCCCTGGTCAGAGCCAGCTGAAAAATAATTTGCAAGACAACATGGTCAGATGTGTCTTGATAAATTAAAAAGATTTAATAAAATAATGAAAATAATACAAAACAAAGATCAAAGTTGAACACAGTGTAGGGACATATCCCACACCTGCTCTGACACCTTGAGAATGCTTGGAGTTCCTTAATCTGTCCTTTCTTCTACTTAACAATCGAGGATGGATCTATTGGAAGGCTGCCAATAGAGAGTGGTACAGGTTTTGATGAACAGTGACAAGGTCTAAGAGGTGCTCCTCTCCTGGCACTGAGCCAATTACAAAAAGAAAAACATAGAACTTTCCAGTTAAACTTCCTAAAATGTCAAAGTTTCTTAAAATTTGTGTTTTAGGGAAGTGACACTGTAACTAAAAAGCGCATAACCAGCAAAGCTGACATAACAAATAATTCATAGAACCCTTCCTTATGGATATTTACACCAAAATACAAGCTCAAAATGAACTTTCGGTTTTTTTTGACAATCTAGTCTTCAAAATGAAATTACATATGTCATGACCTTCATAGCTGTTGATTATCACATGGTACAAATAATAGTAAAAGTCAGAGTCTGAGAATTGAAACTAGGCATTGGTCTCAGTGGCCTAATTATCCTTATATGTTTCCTGCCTCTAAACAAATAATGCTGGATTGTAGATATCAATGCGTAATATTGTCTTTGCCATTATACAAAATAATGAAATAGAACACAGCAGTGTAATTATATGTATCAAGTGAAATATGCAATATAATAATAATATTATAGAGAATAATTACATTATTAAGAAATAATTACATTAAGAAAAGTTCTTGTATTATTGTCATTCACTTTTTGGATTATAACTTGCTTTTCTTTCACATTACGTTGACTTTTCCCCACAAATTTGGAGATAAGAGGTGAGTGAGTGATCTATCAAAAGCAGAAGGCTGTGTCTGACCCTTGTAATTCCACCAAGAGTTGATAGTACTTAAGAGAAAATATATCTGGTACGGTGTTTGGAAGCTTCAATTTTCTTTCTTCCTAAACCAAGTCATGACAGGCAATAAAATACACTTTATCTGGATGCTTGATGTAAGTAATGAACCACTGAAGAAACTTCTTATGCTTGGTCAGCATTAGACATGGACAATATTCAAGAATGAGCAATATTTGACTCACAAAAATCATTATACAGAAAGTATTTTTCTGTATTAAATGATTAAAATTTTAGTATAAATGTATAATAGATGCTTCTTTATACCTTGTTGTATAGAAGACATGAATGGATTTTATGAATTAGAGAATTATGAATTAGAGAGAAGAAATAAGTTTTCTTTTGTTCTAAAATTAAAATTTAAGATTTTAAGCTACCAAAATATTATCCTGATGAGAAAAATGGAAGAGGAAGGGGCTGCAGGGATGTGCACTATAAGATCATAATATAGACATGGAGAGAACTGCTGTGGGTGTCTGGGTACATTAAATAACCCCTTACCCTCAAGGACATCTTCGCTTTGTAAAGTTCAAATCAGTTCTAAGGAAGAAGTCTGAAGTGCAATTATATTACATTTTGTTTGGCGGTTTTTTTGTGATTTTTTTGTGGTTTTTTTTTTGTTTTTCTGGGTTTTTTTTGGTTTGTGGTTTTGTGGGTTTTTTTTGTTTTGTTTTTGGGTTTTTTTGGGGTTTTTTGGGGTTTTTTTTTTTTGGTTTTTTTGGGGGTTTTTTTGTTTGTTTTTTTTTTTCTTTCTTTCCCTAACTAGAATGGTAGTGTGTCATTTTGGGATGCATCCAAATTTGGTTTAGTTCCTTTAGCAAAAGTGTACTGTTTGCTTTGGGAATCTCTCTTACCTTGAACTTTGCTGGATATTATCAACTATACTAGATACTAGCAACCTTTTTATCCTGTATTGCAGGAGCTGACTGTACTGTTAGCATGAACCAAATTTTTTATTTTTGCTTTATACTGGGGTTTTAATAGAAAAATATTCACTGGAGAACAATATGGAATATCTTGGGGCACAGAACTCAGCAAAGTGTGAGGAAGATCAGCTGTGTCTCCTAAGGCTCTCCAGGGCCAAAGGAGCAAAAAAACCCCCATAAACACCAGACTTGAAAGAAAATACTATAAAGGAAAGTGTCAAACTGCAGAACCAAGGGAAGAAGAAAAGCAGGGCTGATATATACCTGACCTGACTTCAACCATCTACAAAGGAAACACGTATATCTCAGCTGGTCTCAAGAGGTTTACTTTAAAGTCAATGGAGGCTTGGCAAATGTCCACATGTAGGCACCTGGTTTAGGATTAAATTAATTCCCCCACTGATTACATTGCCTAGAGATATGCTAAATACAAAGGGAATCCCAGATAGCTAGCCTACATTTCTACATTGTCAGAAACAATAGGCATTGGAATTAATTCTATTTTAACTTTACGGAGACAGAAAGATCATCTGAAGAAATATTCTGGACGCCTTAGAGAATTCTAACCAAAGACAGGTTTACTGTGCTTAGGAGGCTGAAAAATCAGTATTTGCACTCATGGTTCATAGTTTGTTAAAGCTACATAGTTTGTGGACTGCTGAAGAAGCCAGTGAAGGTTTTCAGCAATGCTTAAAAGCCCTGTAGTATCTTATGTCCATGAAGAAAGCTGTAAGTGGAAAGTGCTGCATGGGCAAGGCTCTGCAAAAGGATCTAGGGTCTGAGTAGTCTGTGACAAGAAAACAGAAGAATTGTCTGTGAAATGGACCAGATGTGTCCAGTGAAAGTCTGTGCTGCAGCATACAGAGTCAAGAAAAAAGCAGCAGAACACTTCTGTCTTGGGTTATGGAACCAAAAAAATGTGCATTCTATTTCATCTGTTGAAAGCAGTTGGGGAAATGAGTTATTTTTCTTTATCTCTTGTAACTGCAGGGGGGTGGATGCTTTCTGATAATGGCCCAGCTGTTAAAACTGGGTGGGGCAGTGTTCCTTATCTCTTTCATCACTCATTCCCCCCCACCACGGGGATATTGGCTGATAATGGCCCATTAAGGCTCCCCAATCACATGACACATTCCATCATCCCATTGTGAGATGCTCCACCCAGTGTTGAGGGGAGCCCGGACTTCTTACCTGGATAAAAAGGAGCCTGAAGCCCCAGAGAGTCAGTCCTACACTGGATTCCTCAGAGGAGGACTGGACCCATCTCGCCATCACTGGACTTTTCTACAGGATCATCTCTACTCCAC
>VZUI01038819.1:0-94012 GCA_013401135.1 Cettia cetti | reverse complement strand
AGAAAGAAAGAAAGAAAGAAAGAAAGAAAGAAAGAAAGAAAGAAAGAAAGAAAGAAAGAAAGAAAGAAAGAAAGAAAGGAAATAAGCTTGCATGCTTAAAGGAGACTTTGCAAATTGTTCCTCAGATGCTTTTTTTTTTTTTTTTAATTGGAAATTTTAGGTAGTACAAACTCTGTAATAACACTAAAAACATGATTTTCAGAAATTAGCTTTTAACAGCAGAGGGTTTCATTGGACACTCACATTGTTGAAAATAAATATATGAATTAAAGGCACTTCCAAGCAGTTTGTTGTCAGGCTGCAGTTTCCCCTCAGAGCAGTATAACAGATCTGGGTCTACTCAAATTGCCCTGGACTGGTCAGTAAATATCTGTGCCTCTGGCATAAACAGGGGCAAGCAATCAAGGAATCCAGTGCAGTGAATGCTCAATTATGTCACCAGCATAACAAACCTGATTGTGGTAACCACAGGCAAAAATCCTTGTCTCCTTTGTTTTCTGTATTTGGGAGTTGGTGTCCAAGCCCAGAAAGCAGCTCCATGCCACTTCTCCCCAGACTCTGGAAGCTGTGTTTTCAAGGCAGGCCTCTTTGATCTGGGCTGGTTGGCACACTAAAAGAAGATGTGAAATAACTCTTGGCAGGAACATTTCGCTAACGATTAAACATCTGTTGATTTCTGTGTAGATTGCATCCTTTTGAGAAACCTGTCACCTCAGTAGGGACAGATTTGGAAGATGTAACATAGGTGAAGACTTTCAACCCTTCTGATTTCTTTGCCATTCAGCTGTTGTTGAGCGTGAAGCAGATCATGTATCTTTTAAAAAATTCAAAATGCTGTTTGTACATGTGAAATGCAGCAAACCATCAACTTGAAAATTGTCTTTTTCTTTTTATCTGCCTTTTTGTACATTCAGTCATGAGCTGACTTTACCCCTGTTTTTCCCCAATCACTAAAGCACAGCAGAGTGCTTTAACAAGCTGGAGTATTGTTACACTGCCATGATGGGAGATTTTGTGAAGCAGAACAGTTAATGCCATCTCTCTTTTTTTGTTTGGGGTTTTGGTTTGTTTGTTTGGTTGGTTTGGTTTGGTTTGGTTTTTTTGTTGTTGTTGAGTTTTGGGGTTTTTTTGGTTGGTTAGTTGGGTAGGTTTTTTGGTTCATCATTTACAATGATGTAAATGAGTTCCACAGCAACACATCAAACATAAGCTTCCTGTTGGGAAGTAGTTTACTAAATAACTGAAGATCTGCTTCTGCCCAATATGGTTAAAATGAGCAAACAAACAGCCACTATCTCTTCCTGATCTCCCCCAAAAGAGGGAAAAAACACATCCTGGAATGAAATAAAAATGTCCGAGCCAATGCTATGTAAGCTAACAGGAAATCATTAGATATATACTGCCCACCCTCTCTAAGCTACACATTTCATTTTGAAACAAATCTGCACTTGGAGGCAACAGTAATTATTTCCATTTATTTTCTGCTTCAGTGATATGTAAAGCTGCAGTTTTGATATAGCTTGCCAAATGTCTCTGTTGATTTACATAAAAGGTTCACAGGAGGCAGAAATATTTGCCTGAAGGATAAAAATAAACATATTCAAGCAAACAAGATGCTAGTAAAAATGTAGTAAATTCTGAAATTCAGTGGAAAACTGACAGTATTTCTCCCTATGCTTATCTAAGCATGACCATGCCAGAGTTCAGTGGATCAAAAACGTGAAGCATTCAGTCACCCACACTGAACTATCACCTGCTCCTAAGAGGCACTGTTGATGCTTCTGCAGAGGACAGAGGGAAGGCCTGGTGGGTAGGAGCAGGAGCTGCTGAGCTGAAGGTCTATTTTTCCTCTCATAATGCTGGGGTGAGTACTGCTGATGGGAAAGGCAGCGAGGGGAGAATCACAGAGCCTTTTTCTCCATTCTCCTGAGCAACCCCCCCACACCACTCGTGTTCTGGAGTCAGAGAAACCAGTGACTCTGACCATGGGGTGAAAGGTGGACTGCAGCGCTATTACTCCTGTGTCCAAAACCAGGAACAGCAAAAGACCCCTAAATTCCCCAGCTGTGCTCTGGCAGAAAACACACAGTATTCCCCAAAGCTTTTCAACTTTGCAGGAGTTCTGCACACACCACAGGAATCAAAGGGGAGAGAATTTTTTCCGGACCCCCCTGCTACTGCTGCACTCTACCTGGCTTTCTTTGAGGCATGCATGGAAAGCTCACAGCAGGTCCTCTCCTCCAGGTGGGCAAGTGGCTGGCAGTCAAGGCAGCTACTTCATAGCACACTTTCTGTCTCCTTCTCAAAACATCCCAAAAGCCCACACTCCTCTCTTTTATCTCCTTAGGCCCATGGGCTTTGGGTTTTTTTAACAAATATGGAAGTGTAAACAAAAAATTTAAAAGCCTTAATTTGCATTTGCAGTCTAGGTTTTGAGTCTTTGAGATGCTTGCAGTTAATGTCTCCAAGATTTTGTTGGCTGCCATGAATGCTGGAAACATTTTTCCCCATTTGAATAAAAGCCAAGCTTTCATGCATATTACAGGAACTTAATGCTCAGTCTTTAAGAAAATCTTTGAAAATCATGAAGTTCATTGCCAGTGCTGATTCTGTGTCTCCACAGAATATGTTTTGCATACATCCTCCCTCCCTTGCAAGGCCCACTTGTGAGCTGGCTGCTGCTGCTGACCTCACAGAAGAGACAATGTTGGATATGGTTGTGATGGCAATGGGGTGGTGGTTAGGTTGGGTGGAGGAGGAGAGATGGATGAAGAGGCACAACCTCTCTCAGCCAAAAAACACAAAGCATCCGTTGCCCTAAGCAAGGGTTTTTGATCAGCTCCATCACATTCCTCATCACCAGATTCACATCAGTGTCTTTTCTAACTGGAAATGCTGTTTATTTTCAGCTAGAGTAGCTGATTACAAAAGACATCCTCCTTTGGATGTAGTCAAAAGGAATCTCTTTGGTGTACGAGATGTACAGAGATCCTCAATGTTTACTTTTGCAGTGACAATGAAGGGTGTTTTTTTCTATCAGAGTGGAAGGTTATTATTTAGAAACCATTTTTTCCCTCTTATGTCAGAGGAACAGGGCTCACCTTCAGCATGAAGGGCTGTGTTGCCATTTGTTCACACTAACACTGAAGAATCAGACCAGAACAGCAAGCTTGATTTTACTGCCACTTGCACACCTTCTGAACTCCCATGAAAAGGGTATAATTGAACAGGGAAGACCCTCACATTATTGATGATTTAGCTGGAAAAACAGGTCATCTTGTCCATTAAAAAATGCACACAGTTTGTTTTGGAGACCATAAATTCAGAAAATTGTTCTAGTGAAAATTGTTCTAGTGATATTAGAGAGCCCTTACTCTCCTGTTGAAAGACCAGTTCTGACCAGAAAAGAGTGGTGTGTGCTATCAGCCACTACAGCATCTTGTCTAGGAGAGCAATAGATCCTTTGCCACCTGAGCTAGGCTAGTAAAGGCTTTCAGGCTTACTTGAAGTTGTGTGCTATTCCTAGCTGGATTGACTGGGCAGTTTGCAACCACCACTTGCTGAAAATTCAGTGACCTTTGCTGAACAATAGTCCAGACCAGGTTTCCATCTTGCTTTATTCTAGCATTTAAAGCTCTGCATGGCTGGAAAACAAGGTCTCCTACTTGTTCAGTTCCACTCTGTAGCTTTCCAAACTCACCATGGGCCTCTGCTGTTAGGAGCTCTGTTGTACCCTGGGTTTTTTGTTCAAGTCTTTAGCAATGGGAGCAATGTGAGACTAGAAGGAAAATTAACATGTACAACTTACAAGGAAGCACATGTGTTCCTGTACCAGAACAAGGAGTTTTCAAAGAGGAAAAGATCTAAATGAGGCACCTAGCAGGGTTTTGTTATCTGTGAGGTCCTTGTACCTCCTCACACAGCTATTTTATCACAAAAAAATGAATTAATAAGGTGTTGATCCATAATTGTATTGGCACAGTGTCTTAGTATGCTATAAAAGGAGGAGAATGAAATGTCTGTTTCAAAGGTGAAAACAGGTTTAATAAAGTGGTTAATCGAAACCTGCATTCTGATTGCAGTGGTAGATCTCAAAGGGAAGAAACAATGTTTCAGTGAGAACTCTGCATCTTCCATGAGAAAGGAAGAATGGATACACAAGCATCACTGAGGTAGCACCCCTGGTGTAATTGGAAAGGAAAAAAAAAAGTTTTAATTTGAAAAGCAACTGTGTGCTATCAAGAACTGGTAGTGAGTTTTTGTACTCTGCCTTGTATTCCACCCATCAGGACTTTAAAACCCCCTGCAAAACAAGAGAGATTTTTGCTGACAGCAGTGTGTCAGCAGATAGCTGGGCTTCAGGGCACTCAGTCAATGACAGGGCAATTATTTACAAAGAAGAACAAGTAACTTGTAATTCTTTGGGTCTTAGTTGCCTTTCACCTCCCCCACCTTCTTCACAAACAAAAGACTAAAGAAAGGAAAATAAACCTAAACATGCTCTCTTTGTTGTCAAAGGCAAGGGGTGGGGGGAAGGAAAAATATTACATGTGCATTTTCTCCAGTTTTTTTCTCAAATCCTGTAAAAATGAAATTCCAGATCTACTTGCAGAGTAAAAGTAAGGAAACACAGGGTCTAAATATATCTGCTTTCCCTAAAATAGATTTTACTTTTTGTTCTTTGATCCTTTTAAAGTACATTTCTGGGAGCTGCAGCCTGTATTTAGGTTTTGGAAATCCCTGTGAGATGCAGGAGCTGGGTCATTCCCTCTGGGGGAGCAGTAAGGGAGGAGGTGCTGTAGTGTAGGAAGGTGGGCTCAAGGTCCTGTGGAAGCTCATTGCAGTGGGTGCAGATGTTGGCAGATGGCTCCAGCAGAGGTGAGGGGTCTGAAAATGGAGAGCTGAGCAGCCACCACTGCCAGGAGATCAGCCAGGAGATTTGGGGTTCCTGACCACAGAGCAGTGAGGGATGGCGGTGGAGGGCCTGGGATGGAAGAGCAGGGAAGTTGGGGGGTTTAGGCAAAAGGAGGTTTGGAGCAGAAGGTTGGAAGAACCGAGAAGACTCAGAGTTAGGTGGTGTTCTAGATGTTTCTTTGGGTCAAAGAGGATGGGTGGTCTGGTATGCACTGAGAAGTTTTATGAAACTCTGATCCAGGATGGATATGTGGAATTAGAAAGAAACAGAAACTGGATCTTTGGAGTGATAAGAGGAGTGGGCTGTGGTTCAGTGGAATTGGGTAAGAGGTCTCCAAGGCTGTTAGGCCAAAAGGAATAGAAAAATCTTAAGAGGTTGTGTGGGGATCTCTATGGCACATCACTCAGGTGTTTTTGCAGTGATCCTGGTTTGAAATGAGGAACACACATCACATCCTTTGGCAAAGGAACCTTCCTTTTTCTATACCACCAGGGCCACTAGGCCCTGTCAGGTGGTCTACAAGAAGCCTGCAAGTGCAATTAAGCATTTAGTCAGCTTTAATATTTCATAATACTGCACAAAGTCTATATCTAGACCTTGCTGATAGCCCTAAATATGGAAAAGAGGGTTGTTTAAAACAGGAGTGGGGATATGGAGGTTACCCTCCCTTTATCACTCTCTCGATTAGCATGTGAAGCCAGAAAGATCTTAACACTACATCCAAAGGAAAATACCACCAGTATTTTAAGTAGCTAGCATCCTTATGAACAGTCAGGGGGGCTTTCTCACTCTCCAGATCTTCTTTTGGCAACAGTGCTTAGCACCAGCTGGCCTCCATCACTCCTAGGAGTGTCTTTCTAGTACCAAAAGCTCACAAGACCATGTTTCACTGAATCATCATTTTTTTCTAGTACAGTTTGTGTGTATTCATGCATAACAGTTCTTTGAAAAAAGGTCAGGGCTATGATTTTGAGTAAGCTAATTGGAGTTGAAAGCAGTGTCAACTCCAGAACAAGTTCTGAGGACAGCTGTGTGCATGCCTCTCTGCTGCAGTACCCTGCTCTCCACCAGTCAGCCTCCTAGAGTTAAAACGCCCACAAATTCATAAGCCTCTTAACATAATGTAGACACTAAGGTATTTCTTTGTATTTTCTCTTTTGCTTACTGAGATTGAGTTGATTTCTGCTTTGAAATCTCAAAACTCCTAATGATTGGCTGCATATGCTTCTGTACTCCTAAATTACTTGTTTTTCTCATCTCCTGATCTGGAGCCTTCTCCAGGTGGTGGCAACAAACTGGTTAAAACTTTAATCTGCCATAAGTTTATTTAATGGCTGCAGCCATTAAAATAGGAACAGTATACTGGTTCATAGTTCAATCAATACCCTTATCTCTTTATCTACCTTCGGATTTTATAAATTGAATTGTCAATACTATGATGGAGGTAACATTTCTAGAAGTTCATCAGAAGATTTGAAGATGTGTGGCTATTTTAGTCTAGACTTAGAAAATACTCCTTGTGCTACTCTAATTATTTTGTTCCTTATGTCCTCCAATTCAAACCTCTGAAGGTTTGAACCTTCAAACCTCTCCCTCTCCATCTTTCCCTCTCTCCCTCCCAGCAGTATTTTGCTGCTGGGGTCTTTCACTGAGAACTAGAAAATTATTTTACGGCATGCACACATACCCCAGACTGTAGAAAAGATGGTTGCCGCATGAGCTTGTAAAGCTTTTTACATGTCTTATAACATGGGGAAGCAATTACATTTTCTACCTTTTGGACTAAGAGTGTGAGGGGTGAAAAGCAAGACCCATTTTGCAGTCATGGTCCTGGCTGCAGGAGCTCTTCACTGTAAATCCAGTATTAAGCCCCATGTGCATTTCTAAACACTTAAGAAATGGCATTGTTTAGCAGTAGCCACCTTCCTGACAGCAACTGAGGTACAAACAGCAGTCTGTGCAGATATTTTTATAAATACAAACATATATCCATACATGTGCATATACACAAAGTGATGGTGGCTTGATGGAGGTCTCTTCCAGCAATGATGTTCTGCTGCAGCTCCAGTGATCTCCTTGCAGACCTCTCTCTCTGTGTTACTGGAATTGCTGCAGGACTGCCAGGAACATGGATCAGCCAGCTGAGTTCATGCTCCCCAAGAGCCCAAAGGCCCTGTAGGATCTGCTGTCATCTCAAAGTGGCACATCTTCACGAATACACTGGTGCACTCCTGTCACAGTAATGTTTGCATAAATGTTATGGGAAAAATTGCACAAAGACAACTCTCCTGTGCAAGCAAAGTTTTACCCATGGCCACGCAGAGCTTCTGTTTTGTCAACAGCTGCATGACAAATATACAGTCACACAGATGGCTTTTTTTCCTCGATGAATAAGTTTCTAATTTTGGAAAACACCCGTGTACCATTTCTATGTGTGTATGTGTATGTGTTTTGTTTAGCAGAGTTCTTTAACAAGAACTGCAAGATTTTGCCTTCTGAAGAAGCAGCACAATGGAAATTTTACAGCTGACTTTAAAATAAACTTATTCAAATATGACTCAGACACATTTTTGGCATGGCTGCCATTATTTTCATTGAGCCACAGTTTTACAATTTTACATATATCTAAACAAAGAATAATCAGAATAACATGCACCCAGCTTTCTTTAGGCCATATACAATTCATTCAGTCATTTAGGGTATTTCAATTTCCAAAGTTTCAGGTACTTCATAGCACTTGATATTTTAGGCAGTTCTTTTTTCCTTCTTTGAATATTGACAAGATACCCTACAGGGAAGGAGCAAAGATACTTTGATTCACTAGTTATATTTTGCAATAGATGCAAAAATATGAAATAAAATCTTCCTTTCTCTTAAGTTCATAAAACCAAGAGTCATTTTCTCTGGGGCCATTTTGTCTTCCATCCACTAGCTTAAAAAATTTGTATCCATTTGAATTTTGCCAACAGCAAGAGCTGACAAGTAAATATAGTGCATACATGAATTCCCAGAACTGACAACAAGGGCAAATCTTTTGCTGACTTAAGAACCAAAGATTTCAGCCTAGTAAGTAATTTTGAATTATTTCCCCTTCTCAGACTTCATAGTAAAGGGACTGGACACAAAAATGTGAATCCAGGAATCTATTGCTAGCATCTTTTTGAACTGGTGATACTAGTTTATAATTTCAATGGTTTATGCAGTTATAACAGGAAAGAGTAGTATTTCACATCAATAAAGTTAATGCACTTTTCCTTTATTGGCTAATGCCTTTCTTTCTAGTTGTGATTAACATTTACTACAACTTGCAAATAAGTAAAAAACTTCTGAAATAATATTATCGTTATTTCAGCTGCATATACAACTATTCAAAAAAGTACAGAAAAAATGAAAACAAATTAACTTCATACTTTTTTATGAACTAAGAGTGAGTAGCTGTAATTAAATAAATGTTTTTTTCTGTTGCAATCATGCTTTGTTTCTCACCTCCTTACCTTTTGATACCTGGGCATGGTAGAACAGCAGGACAGGAGATATGTATGAGAGGCTAAAGTTGTACAGCTGATAGTTGTTCCAGATGTCATGGGATTTCTCCCTTTTCCCTGTCCCTGATAAGTCATTCCACAAGAACTTGTACCTGTGTGAATTTGTGAAGGGGTCATGGTTTCATCAGAAGTCTGTCACCCAGGGAAGGAAGGAGGACAGGATATGAGATCCAAGGACTAAGAGGGGATTCCTGGGAGCACAAATGTTATCAGTTCCAGGGTGGAAAACAGAAGGAACCCCCTTTGGGAGACCCTGAGGGAAAGAGTCTAAGGGACTTCTTGAGAGACACTCATCCTGCTTGCTGCTCCTCTGAGCCATTCTCCTCCCTGCTTGCCAGTGCACTTGCTGGAATAACTTTCTCTCCTCAGAGGTCTGGAGGACATGATTAAAAAAATGTAGCTCCTGAAAACACAGATGTTCTGCTTTCAACATCCAATCGTTGGTATATCTACCAAATGCTCTGTCATTTCCTGGGCAGATCTCAAGAGGGCTGAGTTCTGCTCATGTAGCCTTGTTTGTGTTCAGTGCTCCTCTTCAGATAGGCAAAATCCCTCATTTTTGCCTGAGGCTCATTAACCTGGGTTAATAAACTCTCATTATCCAAGGTTTCCTTAATCGACTGCTGAATTGATGATGAGCCTTCCAATACGTGGTTACATCAGACAGAGAGGTTTAACATCATGTAATTAAAATCCCCATTATTCTAGCATGAAGGTGACTGAACTGACACAGAGAAAACTATGCCTACTAATTCAGAAAATAATGATGCAGAGTGAAAGCACTAAGCACTTCTCCCATCAGGAGGTCTTCCTATGCCTGTGCAGGACACAGCCTAAGGAACTTCAGATGATGGGAGAGACAAACAAGTCATTTAAAACTGGAGACTGAGTCAGGAGAGGTACACAGTGCAGCTTATCTATACTGCAAGAGAAAGGACAAAAGATGTCTGAGATAATCAACTTAATACCTATCTATTTGTGAGCTAAATTAGATTGATGTGAAGGAAGTAGTGCTGCTTCAGGTGTGGTGTGGCACATCCACACAGCTTCAAGGGGAATTACTAAATTAGGCCATGCATGGTCAAGGAATACACTCTGTGATGAGATGTAGGGATAACTTTTGTACTCTTGTCTTGTTGACTTATTTCCTTCCCTTTTAGAAGTCAAACTATTTTTCTGAATATCAAGTATATGTTACTGTCCTGGGCATGTGTCATCCCTTTCCTAGAGAGGTTTGAAGAAAATCTTTGTCATTGAGTTGTGCTTGAGAATGCTGATTTATAAACGACGTATCTTCAAATAATGAACTTTCGTAGTACCTCTGTTGTATTTTTCCACCAGGAATTTTAGATCTTTGTGTCTTAAGTGAAGTAGAGACTGTAAAATTATTTTGAATGTATTAAATGTCCCAGGCAAAATAGTTTCAAGCAAAACAGCCGTGCCAAGAAAGAAAATGAAGATGCTTAGATATGTATTCATTATATCAGAAATTGAACTCAACAGGGGATGGTGCAATTTTCAAGTGATAATAACCAGCCTGATTAATTCAAAGTCGTCTGTTAATATTGGTACTAAAGCAAAACTTTATCCCTTATCTGCTCATGTCTGGGCAGGTGATTTCTGGTATCAACAGAGAATGATGGATTTTTAAGAGTAGATTTGACTTTATTTGCAATCAAGGCTATTTGCCAATGTGATTATGGGATTGCTCAAGTCAGTTCAACCAGGCAGCTCTAGGAATTTAAAAATTTAGACCAATTTAAGAATATCAGTACATCTCAAAGTTAGTCCAGATAACAAGTAAAACTGTGTTAGGACTACTGGATAATAAAACAAAAGCATCCCATCAGGAACATCTCCAACTTCAGACCCACCCATGCTATAGCTCTCTGAAAGAAATGAGGGAAACAGGAATAAAAATATTCTGACAGTTTTTTCTCGAGCATCCCAATTCCCTGGGTTCCAGTATCTCACTCTCCCCCTGTGTGACTCAATATACCCCTGTCACGTGAGCAAAATGAAGTTGCCTCTATTGCATTTCTGAATGAGAAACAGATGTGCTATTTGGTCACATGGAGTCCACGCTTTCAGCCATAGAACAAATACAAGGATGGGTCTCACAGTCTTCTGGGATCTCCATACATGCTACATGACACAATATACATTTTTCTTCCAGTAATTTGGAACCCATATGAGAATGGATTCTCCAGTAGGAGCTAAAGTCATAAAATAAACTCAGCATTCCAGGGTTTCATCATCCCCAGCCCTACAGTCTTCCCAGATTTCATTGTGGTCTCTTTCTGCTTGGATGTATGACATACAGTTTTTTGGGGCTTTTTATCTAGATAAGAGGATCTGCCTCCACTTCCTGGCCAGGCAAAACCAGTTTCCAGTAGATATTCACAAATACACTTGAAGAACTTTAGCTTTGTCATGAGAGGGAGTAGGAAATAACTTGAAAGGAGTGTTTATTTCAACCCTCAGCCAAAAGACTTGGGTCAACCACTAACACCTGACCCTGGTTCTGCCCCCTCTGTTGTAGCCAGGCTGCATTTTCACCTGTTTTCAGATTGGTTTTAGAGAAGTATTCTCTGTTCAATTTCTATTTGTGCTCATTTTGTATGGGCTAGGTCTTGTTTAATGCCTTATTGTATAACATTGAAAACGAAAGGAGGAATAGGATTGCTTCCCAAATTCCAAGGTTTTCAGTTATGCATGTCTGCTTAGCACTAGAACTTCACAGCCTGCAGCTCCTCTGTGTTAAACAGCAGGAACAGCACTTACCCTCTAACACATATTCAAGTCATATGACTGAATTGTGCAGAGGGTTTCTGGTCTCTGGACAGATTTTGAATGTATATCAGCTAGAGAGTTGTGAATAATAGCTGTATTTTCAGTATCATTACTAAAATCAGTAACTGAGAGAACTTATCACAGGATACCTGACTAGATGGATTGTGGATCCAATCTAAGTTCCTCTGTGCTATTACTGAAAAGGTGATTTAGAAATCAAATTATAATTTTATGCTGTACATATCACCTTTTCAATGTAAAATATGTGCCAGAAGTTTAATAATTAAACTATCCTATACTGTGCCTAATTAAATTTCATCCTCAGGGTGACAGTAGGATCCTGCAACAGCTTAATATGGGAGACATCTACATAATGCAGCAAAACCATGATGATGCAGACATTTTTTCCTGCTACGCCTGGTTATATCTGTTTTTTTTCTCATTAGTTTAATAGACAGTTCAGCACAATCCAACAAATATTCTACTGGCCAAAGAGACATGTATATCATTAGACCATCTTGCCCAGACTGTTTTGTTCAGATTCTGACATGGATAAGTACTAAAAATGCTCAATAAAAGTAAAATATTATCTTGAATTTTGACCGTGATTCATACTGGAGACAGCTCACGTGAGCTGTACAACAAGGAGTCTAATCAAGTGTTCACGAGTTCACAGGCCAAAAATGTTAATGACATTGAATAAGTTGTTTATTCATTGTGACCACAAACCACACTGAATGCTTCATTACACACTTAATGACTAGAGATGAACAAATTGATCTTCTAAGTCATTGTCCCAGTATTACAGATGGAAAACAATTGTTGTGGGTCAAAACAAAACAGAAAACATCCAGTTCATTCTTTGACTTGCAAAAGGCTTCATGTCACTTTTGAATGTTCCTTTCTCCCTTTTATATCACACTGAAGCTACATATCAAAACAAAATTTGGAAATAATTCAGTTTGAACATTTTCTTGATTTTTTTTCCTCACCCTTTTTTTGGCAAGATACTTCATCAGATAAGTAAAAGTTATTTCAGTCAATCCTTTGTTTCTTCAGTGAATAAACCACTTTCTTAACAAATTTTGACCACATGGGTCTTGTCTCTACAGTTGAAGCAGACAGATGCTCTATCACCCCACTTGCTAGTGCTAGTCTGAAAATCGGATAATTTCTCTGGTGACAACCACAGAGCTAAGAAAGTCCCCTTGAACTGTGTGTATATATGTTATTTGAAATATGTTCTCATGACGGTATAGCTGTGTAGCTTTCCTGAACAGTTTTTGACTCAGACAGCAAACGCTTGATGTTGCTAGAAATTATCCTCCAAAAGAAATGATTTTGTTGTTGTGGTCCAGCTATTACTACCTGAAACAAATTGGTACCAAGTTGTATCACCTTGCAGTGTTGAAAACTAGATAGCAGTGGGTGGAAGAGTAGATGTCCTTCACTGAGGGATGCAGAGTTTCAATTTGGCCATGTTATCAGGAAAATCATTTCTTGTTTGCCTGTCTAAAGGGTTAAATGGTCATGCAAGGATGCTTAAGTGTTATAAAGGGCTTCCTGTGGTTTCCAGGTCTAGAGATTGTTTACTCTGCAGAATAAATGGTGTTGCCAGGGCCAAGGGAGAGGAGTATTTAAGTGCTCCCTTTGGATCAGGAAACAGAGAGAAATACTGAAACAGAGGGCTGGCTTGTGGTGAATATATTCATGTCTGGATTCTAAGGGAAAGTTGTGCATATGCTCTAGGTAAGCAGGAGAGACTGTACCACGTTGCTTCTCTAAACCAGACACTGCAACCCTCCAGGATTCTGGAAGGTTTCAGTGAATTGCTTCCACTAAGAAGCTGAATTAAGTTTTATGGGTGTTGTGGTTTGTTGATTTTTTTCCTAAATCCAAAGGGTTTTATGGATGAGACATTCTGTTTTACAAGAATAAACTTTTTTTTTAATGACTGCTTGTTTCTATTGTCACCTGTTTTGGTACTGTACAGAAAGTGTGTTGAGTAGCTGTAAATGCAACAGTGGTTTTAATGGAATTTTTAGAAAACACACTTTATTGCATACCCAAGAATAAATACAGCTACAAAAATAAAGAGCACTGTAATAAGGGATGCATTCTACCTTCTAGAATTTATCATAGTCCTCGTGATCTTTTCAGAGTCAGCATTTCCCTCTAGCATTCTAGACATATAACAAATTGTAAGGAATTCTTAAATACATTCGTCATATTTTGGTAAACTGAGATAGCTTTAATACCCTTTTCAACCCTTTTACTTTACACTGAGTTCTACTACACACTTGCCAGTATCAGGAGGTCCAGAAGTACTGCTGCAGAATGTCGCAGAATGGCAGGTGCTGAGCTTTCAAATGGCAAGTGCTTTTAGGTGAAGTGACAGCCTGTTGTTTTCCCTTTCCTTGCAAATTGTTTTCTTACAATCAATCATCAGCTTTTATTCAACCCTCTTTCACCTTAGAAAGCCCACATGCCTCAGGCTTGGAAGTGAATCTAAAAAGGAAATGTCAACCTAATGAAAAACAAGCAAGTGTTTTGAAAAGTCACAGTTTGTACTTGTAAATGTTCAACACCAGAATGCTGAGCCAGGTCAGATTCTCAGGTAGTCCAAGGAGATCTGCTACTGTTGGGTCCTGAGGTCATTGTCACACTGTGAAATCTGCTCAGCAACTCTCAGCTCCAAGGATGACTTGCAAAATTATCTACTATATATGCAACATAACCAATGTGATTGTAAAGATCCTGATTTTTTAAGAGGGTTTTTTACCTTGTTGTTTAAGCACTGCATGGGAGTGCAGAGTTCTCACAGGATTCACTGGTGTCTGAGGAGTGTGTGTAAAATTTTCCTGGCTAGAACTGAAATATTCCTGAAGCACACTTGGTGTTACTCACAGGATGGTACCTGACTTGGGACATGAAGGAGGAGGAACTGAAAGAACTTGTATTACAAAATTTGGGATCCTGATTCATGCTCTCAGGACAATAATAGGCTTGGCCATTCCCACAGAAATGCTTTTTGTTATTTTTTCCAGTGGAAAACCCTCCTACAAGATCCTAATAGTCCCAAAAGAGTATTTCAGAGAAAAAAAGTGATTAGCTATTGACTTGGCAATACTAAAATATGGTGAAAAGGCAAAACCAGAGAAAGGAAATCGTGATGGTGTCCCCTTCCCTTTTTCATAACAAACCCAGGACAGCATTGCAGATGACTGGGTGCCTTCTGTTTTAGCAAGAAATGTTTTGCAAGAAAAAGCTAAACTTTGCAATTTATTCCCAGGCAGGCTATCTGGATTTCTAAGATATAAAACATCTTCAAAATTTCCATCCCTTTAGTTAATTCTTTTTTTTTTTCATCCATAGATTGGAGAGTTATGACCTAATTTTCATTAGAGAAGGCATGTCATTTGAGGCAGAAAAAGATCTTTCAGGAAAAAAGCAAACACAGGAAGCCCTTAACTGAACACTGAGAATACTCTGTGAATATACCAAATTTTGTCCTGGTTTTGTAATACTTCCTTTAGCCACTGCCAGACATAGGGTGTTGGATTTGCTGGATTTGTCTCAGCAAGGACCTTCCTCTTCTTTTATGGAAGTTTTTTTCAAAAATTGAATTTGAGCAAGAAAGTGTTTGAGCTCCTGAGTATTTGTCCTGTTAATCACTCAGAGGCAAACAAAAGACAGTCAGAGATCACAGTCAGAGATCACACTGGTGTCAGCAGTCACAAGCAAGTACGGGCAAAGGGTGAAAGTGAAGGAGACAATGTTCAGATCTAGTTGCGTGAGTTGGGAAATTTCCTGCTCTTGTACTTCCTGCTTTCCCTGACAACAAAAAGACCAGGTAACATTCATGTACCAAACCTGAGGTTGCCTGGGTCATTGATCACCTGTGCAGGCTGACCTCTGTTGCCAGAGCCATACGTCCTTTGAAGAGCAAAGGAGGGAGCATGAGGGAAGAAGTTAGAAGGCAATCTTAGAGAAGAAGGTAGCCTGAGAAGTTTCCCAGAACATTCTCTCACAGGAGACCACTGAGTCCAAGGAAAGGGGATGCAAAGATGGCAAGGTAGAGTTTTCAATGTACACTTTGATTTAATGAAAAGTAAAGCAGAAGGTGAGCAGATTGTCATGCAAATGTCCAAGGTGTCAAGCCATCATCCCTTTCATTTTGCTTGATGAATATTCCCTCTGGTGGGTTCACATTAAGGTGAACGGTCAGCTCTCCTTTGTGGGCACCCACCAGTAAACACAGTCCTTCAAGATATCATACGATCAGCATTTGGTGTTAGTTCCATTTAAATGCCAGATTATTTCATCATTCCAAACCCATGACAGTGAAGGCAGCTTTTAATTTATTCCTTAATATTGCAGGTGTTTCTTCAAAGTCTGATCTGCTAAGTATGAAAAGAAATATCAGAATCTTTAGGGGAAGGTGTGTGCAGCTCTTGCAGGCACAGCCACTGTAGTGTGTTTAAAATGCAAAGTCATATCTGCCATGCCTCCAGCCCCCTGGCTCACCACTGAAACCCACCTAATTGCTTGCTGGGTTTGTCAGCATGTCTGGAGACACAACTCTATGCTGAACAGCACAGCAAATCTTCCCTTCAATGGTTCAAATCTTCCCTCCTCTTTTGTTGCCAGTTCCACCAAAACATACTTGACTTGTATTATTATATACTACAAAATAAGCGAAACCAATACAAGGGTGAAGCAAAACTTAATCTTGAAAAATCAGATGGAAAGTAGAATTAGATGGAGAAGTTCCTAATTCTACTCACTGGAGTCAGAGCCTTGAGGCCAGAGTCATTCAGATTTTTTTTGTTTTGACAAACAAACCTGTACTGTGAGCTGGGACTGTACTTTGAAGCTATAGTTTCTACTGACAGTAAAATCTGTCATAAAGCCAAGACATTCATCAGGCAAGAAAAAAATATAATAAACAGCAAATTTCACTGCTTCGTGCACTGGCAAGTGTTATATTCAGGTCCTCTTCTAAACAGAGAAAGCACTGTCCATATTTCTGTGTGTAAAATGAGCAAGTGCTAGGTGTTAATGCTTTATTCAGTTACCTGGCTTCTAAAATACTCAAGCACAAGAGAAGATATTTTCTTATAAACACTTGGAGAATAAACATATGATTGAACAGATATAAATTAATAAGGATTTAGTTATGTTTTAATTGGGGGAGGTGAAAAATGATGGTGTAGTTGTTGTTAACCCAGCACAACTCAGCAATGATTGGTTTGAGGAGCTCAAACCTCACGAGTGTACACTTGAAGGAGTCCCAGAGATGGGCACATATTAGTATCCACCCCTCATTTTGGAGTTTTCCACAGATGTGGATCATAAATACTCTTTAATGTCCCAGGGCAGAAATACCAGGTTCACCTAAGCCATCCTTAGGTGAAAGGATAACATGTAAAGTTATAGGGACCCTCAGAGGACCAGGTTCCACAAGGGATAGTAATCAGCAGCTTCAAGGAAGTTATGAGCAGTGATGGGACAGTAACCTCTCCTTCTTTTTCAGAAATGCTTGTTTTCACATGTTGAGTTTCACTTCACAGTAAATTTTCCCATGTCTGAGTAGCAGCAAGGCTTTTCATTTTGTCTCTAGATTTATACAGAATTGCTGCATGCAGGCAGGTGCTGTTTTCTTCCTCTTCCAGCTGGTGTGGATAGCTTCATATTTTGCTAGGATGGTCAGGAATGTGGTATGTGCTATTTATTTAGAAGAATGCTTTATAAAGCAGCAGGGGCAATGAAGCTTTTGACCTCTAAAAACACATGTGAAGTCAATCAAAACGAAGGACATAATACACACTGAAATATATTGTCACGGATTTTGTTTCAACAAACTTAGCTGAGCCAGAAGAGGATTATGAATGATAGGAAGTGTGAAGGAATGACAACAGGCAGGGGAAAGGCACCAAAAAGGCATGTGAACATTAGTAGCAGGTCCTTGTTTGCAGCCTGAAACTTATGACAAGCTTTGGAGAATAACAGAAACAAATACTCCTTATCTACTAGAGAAGGGTTTTCTTGGAGGAGTAGGAAAAGTCAGCAGAAAGCAGAGAAATGAAACAAGTGTCCCACTAGAATGCACCTCTGCCTCCAACTTGTCTGCATTATACTGCCAGCTCAGAGAGAAGAGGCCAGAGGAGGCAAGAGGGAAGGTCAGAGAGAAAATGAAGGACTGTGTAACATGCATGTGTTTTCATCCATGGGCACAGGACAGGTCCAGTCACACAGGGAGGAGCTGGCCCTATGAACTTAGTCCACACAGGGCCATAGTTTGGACTGCATCCTGGAGAGGAGTTGTGTCTGCCACAGGGACCTGAGTCCTGCATCCCTGTAAGTGCCAGTGTTGTGCATATCCTGCTTGTCACTGGTGTTAAACATGGCTGATATTCCTATTGCAAAGAGTCTATGCATGCTGTAAACTGTCTTTTGGATCCCATAATACCTTAACAGCAGTTGTGTTTTATTGTTACTGCAATTGCTGGTACTACTAGCTTTATACTTCTGTAGGATGATCAGCTATTTGTCTCATGATGCTTTTTAGATGAATGAAAACAACCTCTAAATGTTCCTTTAAAGAGTGCAGAAACAGGATTAAAAATGAAAAACTCTTTACTAGAATAAAAGAAACCCTGCAGAGCTGTGATGTGACAGGATGACTAAGCCAAGTATCCTTTCTTGAAGTGTCCTCTTTCCACAAGCAGATGGTTTGCTGTTATGATCAGGAGATATGAAGCCAGAGAAATTATCCTGTTGTGAAAATGCCATTGGGGAGAACACATTTACTGCCTCCCTCTTGTATTCATTTCCTTACTTTTGCTTCCTACTGATGTGTTTTTTCTAAGCAATTGTGGGAGACCTTACCCCATCCCCTGCAAGGGAAAAGAGGCAGTTCCTGCCATTTTTAAAGGAAATACGAAGAAAGTGCTGTTTCACATTTCCACTCCAAGCTGTGAGCACAGCAACAGAGAGGGTAATAAACCAATCATGGTTGGATCGATGAAAGTAGGAATGGAACCAGTAATCCTTTATTGCCAAATGTCTATTTTAAGGTCCTCCTGCAAGTTTCTTATTTTCCCCCAACTCCCCTTTCTAGCCACACCACCAGTGGTTTCTAATGCAGTTCAGAATCTCAAAGACCATCAGCTATCAAGGTTCAATTAACTCCTAAGATGTGCTGTAGCATCACACGGACCCTTGGATCTCAGTTTCAATATCCATGCTGTCATTTCTGCCACAGCCAGCTTCTTCAGTTCCTGCTGTCTCAGGTCCTTGAGCTCAGCTGTCTCAAATGAGAAAACCTATTCCACCTCAGCTTGTGTCCATCTGGTGCGGCAGTGTCGCTTGCACCCGGGACAAGTTCACTGCACATTGGCATGACTGCTTCCCACCTTTATCACATTTCACAAACCATACTGGACTTGCTGCTTTGCTCTATCTGTCTCAAGATACCTGTGAGACCAAGTGACTTTGACAGCTGCCTGACAAGCACAGGCATCTTGTCTTCAGAGTTCATGTGACCTCCAGTGCATCACTGGTGCCGTGGTAATTTCACAACGTGAAATTCAGATCGGGTTGTGACCTACCCTTTCTGAATGTGTCTTAGAAGTCCCCATCAAGCTGCTGCTGCAGGCAGCTGGATAAGTGCAAATTTCATTACGGCTTCCTCATGAGAGGAGTCTGCTGGGGGAGACATTCCCAGGGAGTTCCACTGGAATATATCTTTACACTATACATCTTAATTTGTTTAATTTATGTCAGAATTTCTGAGTTATTTGAGGCCTCCAAATGGGATTTTTTTACACTTTCCCCCCATATCTAACATAATTTGTGTGTAACTTATTATACTGTTTACACTGTCAAATATTTTGTATTTCCAAGAAAAAGCCTTGTGGCTCCGAGCACAACCCACTGGCATTCCAAGGAAATAATTTCATGAAGAGATTATGATCATGCATATATGGGTGACCCAATTTCATAAGGTCATCTCCCAGAGTGTTACTGCCTTTTCAATTCCTCATTAGACACATTGCATGGATGCCATTTTCAGATCATTCGCATGCAAATGAAATATTTCAATGTTTTGCTTGCTTTCTACATGATCTGTAAGCACTAGTTTTTCTTCATTATACTTTTCTCCCTAGAGCAATAGGCTTTTCTTATTGTAGCCCAAATTATGGCAAGAGAAACTCTCCTAGGTAGATGAGCTGTTGACCATCTTGACCCTTTCATCTCTATTTCGTACTCTGTTGAGGGTTCCTTTATTTTCCAGAAGCATCCTTAGGTTCCTTTTTTTAGTTGCTGCCAACAATTGTCTGTCTGGATGACTTCAGTTTCTGAGATCCAGAAGCTGGCATATTTTAGCTCAATAATAAGCATATTTTACTTCTGGTACTATTAGAAATTTTAACTTTTCTGTAAACTTTAATATTGTTCCTTGCCTAAACACTTACTGGCACAAATTTGTTATATAATGAAAGTTAACCTCTATAGGACCAGAGTTTTACTCCTACCAAAAGTGAATTGTCTTTGCCAATACTGGTGTCCCTGGTGCACTTAAATATCATGGAAAATCAGTGATGTTCCATAAACCTCCAGGTAGACAGGGAAGAGGAGGTGAAGGCACTGATCTCCTCTCTAAGGTAACCAGTGTCAGGATCCAAGGGAATGGCCTGAAGTTGTGTCTGGGGAGGTTAAGGCTGGATATAAGGAAAAGGTTTTTTATTCAGAGAGTGTTTGGGCACTGGAGCAGGCTCCCCAGGGAAGTGATCACAGCACCAGCCTGACCAAGAGTTCAAGAAGCATTTGGACAATGCTCTCTGTCACACTCCCTGGTGTGACTCTTACAGATGGTGCTGTGCAGGGCTAGGAGCTGGACTTTAATGATCCTTGTGGGTCCTTTCCAAACCAGCATATTCCATGCTGATGCTATGCTGTTGTCCTTGGCTGTCATGAAGAAGGGGTGTTCCTTCCTCTGTAGATCTCTGCTGATGCTTTTAATTGCCTTTGTGGTCTGATCCTCTTACAAATGGCAGATATTATCTTGTTTGTCCACCCTGGGTTTCTCTGTTGTGGATTTTGTGGATTCCTATACTGCTGGTGTTATGCTTTCCTGCCTCAGTCTCACTTGCAGAAAAATTGTGTGTGGATTTTCATGTCCACAACATTAAAGCAGCATTTAACCTTCTCAAACTTCAGGCAGGTCCTTCAAATGTTTTGTTTTAAGTAGATGCTGGGTATTTCAGTGCACACTTCCTTGAAAAATTTTTCCCAGAATCTGTGATTTTATCACAAGCTGAATTCCAAAATTTTTAAAACTTTTTAAACCTTTCTACAGATCACAACCATAATTTTATTTGTACTCTCTTACTCTTATTGTTTGTTTGAAAACAAACATCTGACATTTTCCTTTATCTTGACTGTAGTACTTAAATTGCTGTTATAATCTTTCATAATAAACCTTCTTTCCCAAAATAATTTCAACAATCAAGGTGCTTCACAACTTCTCTGTCAGAAATTAAGCTGCCTTAACAGTGGCACTTCTATTTTATAACACAGACAGAAGTACTGGGCAGCTGAAGTACTTAAACTATCTTCTGTGGTCTGACAGAGTTTTGATGCTGGCAAGTTGTTTACCTTCCCTATTTTTCTGTTAGGAGGTTTTCTTGCTGTTTATTATTGAGAAAATCAATTGTTCAATAATCACCTTGAGTGAGGAATTTGCTGTATGCAGTGGTGGATTTCACACTGAGAAGACTTTCATAGTCTGAACCTATTCACAACTCAATCAACAGATCCTTTTAGAAGTGGGGAAATATATTAATGTAGCCTCTGCATTCTAAGTGTATTGCCAGTCGACCTTATCCACAATTTTTGTGCAAAGATGTACTGTACATGCACATTACAGTATATATATGATAAAAGTGTGTCATTGTCAAAAGTAAAAAAAAAACCAAAACAACAAACAAAAAACCCCAGATGAAGCATCTGCAAAGCATTCAGTAATACTATTAGCTTCTCACTAATACTTGCAGACAAACACTGGCCTCCAAATATTTTTCAAATTTCTGGATATACAACAAAAATGTTTTACCTCCTTCCAGAAATAACCCAGCACTACTGGAGAGCTGTCCAGTGAGCAGAATAAATGAACACTCTTTACTAAGCTCGAATAGCTTTCTGTGCCAGTTATAGGTTTCAATAATGGGGAGGTTTTAATTGAGTTGATGGACCTAAGTGGGATTAATATGCATTGCACATGTGCAGCATTCTGTAGCATCTAATAGGGAATGCAACTTTTCTGATAACTTCTCTTCACTTGGCACATTCCTAATAACAAGGAAATCCTTCATTCTTGGAACAACCATTCAATGCAGGGAGTTAGTGGTATAGATTTTCTTCTGGTCTGAACAGGTTATTTTCTTTTGTTTATTGCTGTCATTTATGGTCATAATATGGGGTTTGCTGCAAAGTAGATAATAAATAAGCCTTACCTTCCTGCCCATTTCTGTAATAAATTCTGTGGCATATTATAAAGATGACAAAAGCTTCAGCTTTAAATGGAAGCTGTAACCTGAAGCCCTGAGTAACCAGTGATGAGTCAGGGCAGGAGCAGTCTGACAACTTGAGATGCACATATACCACAACTTATGAAATATCACAGAATCTTGGGGTAAGTAAGTTTGGAAGACCAGATCCCATTCATAGCTTAAAGCAAGGCAAACTTTGAAATTAGAACTAAGCACTACCACTCCAAACAAAATATCTCAAATTTGCTAGAGGGACAATTCATGCTGCTGTGCCTAAAATCTTACTAAAGTCAACGTTAATGGCACCAAGTAATTTGCCAATTTGCACTGGTACCCAGTGCTTGAAGTTTGGTAAGGAGGCTGTGCTGCTGCCTGCAATTAGGTGGGAAGAGTTCTTGATGGGAAGCCTTCAAAGAGGAAGGTACAGGTAGACTGTCCTGTACCCACCTAGCAAATTTAATGACCTCCAGAGATATGACAGAGGATACTCCAGTCTCTGGGTGGAAAAAAACCTGATTCATTTAAGATTTCATGTAGCAGTACTTAATGTTTGACTTTACCCAATATGAAAAGAAAGAGGAGAATGAAAATTTGTATGGCTTTTTAATCTGAGGTGGCAGAGAAATGGGGCTATACCTTCCTGTGAACTGCAGTTTTAGCAAATTCAGAGATTTTTTTTTTCCCTGCTTTTGGCCCTGAAAAAAATAACCAGAGCAAATTTTTAAGGAGTAGAACCAGAGAGTGAAGGAATCATGAGCTTGCAGACTGATGCTGTGGTGCCTGAAAACACAATTTAGAATAACCTTTTGGAGAAGGCAGTGCAAGCACCACTCAGGCAGTAAACTTCACTGGTAACCCTAAGACTCCTCTTGTTAGGGTCTGTAGTGGGAGCAGATGATAATATACAGGATGCCAAAGGGCTGAACAGTGACCTGGTACTATGTCCACAGTATGAAATCCATGCTTGGCTAATGACACTGGAAAGACTGAGACACTGCACTCATTAATGCTCTGCTTTTCTTGCACATACACAGACATCAGAAGCCATTTTTTACTGCTATCTTTTAAAGATGTTTTGCAGTGACGGTTAAGGTGGCAGTCAAGCCAGGTAGTGAGGGATAAAAAGTGTGAACTGAAGGGAGGATGTGTTGTGGAAATGAGGGAGCTGTTGCAGAGAGTATAAGCATGCATTTCATGTAGCAAAGAGTACAAAGTTTATGTGACATTTAATGCTGCCAAACTGACAAAAGCCCTGATTCTGAGTGATTATGCAATGAGCGGCACTGACTGTTGCCTAGCATTGCTTTAGGTGGTGAACACAGCACTAAAAGAACATTGAAATGGCAAAGTCACGCACGTAGGAAAGGAAAAATCTGAGTATCAAAGTACAGCTTCAGGGGGCCCTGGCTGCACCAGTGCTTTATGACATCTCTGGGAGAAATCACTGCAGAGAGAACTCTACCTCCCACCTGTGGGTTGGGGCTGCAGCTTCTCTCTCTGTTGGGAGAACATAGCTAATGAACTCCAAGAATTCTGATGGATCATAGCTTTTAAGGCAAGAGGGTATCACTGTGACTAGTCAGCTTGTGAAACAGCCTCCACACTTCCTTGAGTGAGTCTGACATACACATACACAGAGTTGCAAATTTTCTCTGTGTCATTAAAACCATGTGTGCCAGGAAAGCCCTTTGTGAAAGGTTGGGTCCATGCTCCAAAAGCTCTGAGATTTAAATCTCCACTATCCAATAATCATAGAAATATTTTGAAAGGCAGAAAACAATATTTTTCTCTCCAAGACCATGGAGAAACTGTCACCCCACCCTCAGTCTCCAATACTGTTCCCATAAAAATATGTCTGGCTCTCTGTTGAAATTTTTGAGCCCAAAATGTGTAACTACAGCAAAGTTGCAACAAGTCAGACAATCAGACAATCTTAGCTACTGGTGGTGCTATTAGCAATGCCTGCTTTTGTAACCACAGGGGAAAAACATCAGTTCTTTGTACTGAATAGTACAAGGCTTTTCACTAAGAAAAGGGTCTTCATGACTCATTTCTTACCTCCATGTTGTTGAAAATGTCATGAAAGTTGAATTTAAGTCTGATATTGTAAAAATAGCTTTCCTGAAAATATGTTTTCCACAATGTATCTTTAAATTTTTCCACATGTATTTTTAACATTACTCATTTTTTTTATTATCAAAACTTATTTCAAGGACATTAAATTATGGTCAGATTTCTCATTACCAAGGCACTGCTCTGTTATTAAAAAAAAAAAATAGAGAGAAAGAAATCACAAAAGGGCAGACACAAAGAGATTATATTTTATTGCAGACCTGACACATTGGTCTGCTCCTGTTAAATCAGTCTGGTGACTATGTGGGACTTTGTGAAATACAAATACACAAAACAATTTTCCCTTCAACCTGAAAGGATAAGACAGCAAAACAGTCTCACTCAGAGACTGAAACAAGGACAGAGACTGAATCATGCAAAAAAATAAAAAGGTGGGTTTTTCTTCCTTAGGCTTCTATTGGTCTGAAAAATAAGAGGCTGTATATGAGGCAAAGGTGTTGCTGCTATCAGGTGCTTACCTGATGCAGTGTGGGTTGCCTCATACTGCACCCATCAAGGGCTGGAGTGTCCCCCATTGCACAGATATTTAGAATTTTGACTCCCTTTAAAACAAAGTAGCTCATGGGGTTTGCTCACACACACACATATTAACACACTCCTGTTGACACAGAATAAAAATTTAAAAAATATCTTCACCATGGGACACTTTTCACCATGTGAAATTTGTTGAAGCTGACAGGGACCAAAAAATTGTTTTAAAAAGGGGTTCTGCAAGTGATAGGTGAAGAGAAACCTTCAACTTTAAGATGAGGTTTCCATCTCAAACAAATTAGAGTAAGATACAAAATTCTTAGTGAAATTAAGACAGGACTCTATCTCTTGTTTAGCAGATAGCTCTGAGAAAATGAGTACTGAGTGCTAAGTGCCTGTGATACCTACAAGGACTTGTACAGAGCAGTCAATACAAATGATTATTTTAACTTACTGCTAGATGCAAAGATATTTACTGGAAAAGGAATAATTTCCATCAAATATTTTGGTTTAGTCCGTCAACAATTGCCAATAAAAAAATTACTTAATCATTTTTTTCTGACCATGCTAGGTTATAACCTCATCACAGTGATAGCTTATAATCTCTTTTCCATGCTGCTTTTAAGATGATTCCACGCATTGCTCAAGCCAGGCTAAATCAGACTTCTGTTTAGCACCAAATAGGTTGCCTAGCACTATAAATAACAAAATCTCCTTTTCTCCATCATCAGCTTTCAATCACAACACAAATGAAATGTGACTTTAGGAATTCTGTTTAACACCTTGGTGCTTCAACGGGCAAAGACGAAAAGCTTCTCTGCAAAGTCAATAGGTCTCCTGAGAAGCAACACAAGTGCCACAAGACCTTTTTAATTGCTTTTCTCAGGCTGACTTTAACTAATGCTGTGGGCATTTGTTCTCACCTTGGCAGTTTGGCCTTCATTGCCCTTTGGTCAGACACAGCTGTTTCAGCAGAGAGCAAGTGTATATACATATATGTGTGTGTGTACATGTATATATGTGTATATATATATATATATATATATATGCAAGTGGCAATGTGAAAAAAAATGGAATAAAAGTTTTACATAGACAATGTTGAGAATCTCATCATAACAATGCATATCTAAAGAGATATTATCTATACGGGGCTTTCTGTTTAAAATCTCAGTACTGGACAAGAAATAAGGTGCAGTATGTTATGCTTTTCATGTCTGACTTTGCATGCACTCAACTCGTTTCTTTCAACAGCCTTTTAAATGCTACTGGATTTGCCTCAGTGCCATCTTCTTTGCCCTAACTCCTTCACTCCCTATGCTTTCAATCACAGTGTCCTGCAGATCTTCTACCTTTCAGGATCAGTGCAAGGCTTGTCTACGGAAATAGAAATAGCTAGGAGAGAGCTTCAAATAAGATCAGCTAAAGAAAACAGCAGTGTTCTTTACTACAGTGGTTAATGGTACTAATTTATTTTGTTTAAAGCTTAACTCTAAAAAATTTCTTTCAAAAAAAATCCGTATTCTCTCCATTCTTTTCCAAAAAGTGTATATTAAAAATAGAACACTTTTGGGTCAAGTTTTCAATGCCAAAATTTCAACCCCAGTTCTTCTGGGTAGTTTCTTTTCCAGCTGCTAGGGAATTAGGATGCTCCTTCGTTAAAAGTGTCCAAGTGCTGTTACTTTCTCAGGTGGAAGTGCTCATCCTGCTGATGGGCATTTTACTTCAGAATGTCCTGCATTAAAGTCTGGCTAGAGAAGAAACCTATTTACCACACCCCAAAACCTAGAGCAACTCACACCCACAAACACCCGCCAACAGCTCAAGTGGAGATAAAACACACCGCTTTTATCTCCTGGTGTCAGACAGAAAGGACTGCTGGAAGGTCACTTCTCTCAGTAACCTGAAGCTTGCACGGGGACTTTATTGTGATGATGATTTTGGATGAACAGCAGAAACTCACGGGTCCCACTGGGCCGAGGGCTCGGTGTGGCTGGGAGCACATGTGGCACATCCCTGCCCACCCGTGGTGACATGCTGCAGCCAGCAGCACCTCTGCTCACCCAGCAACACCTCTGCTCACCCAGCAGCACCTCTGCCCACCCAGCAGCACCTCTGCTCACCCAGCAGCACCTCTGCCCACCCAGCAGCATCTCTGCCCACCCAGCAGCATCTCTGCCCACCCAGCAGCATCTCTGCTCACCCAGCAACACCTCTGCCCACCCAGCAGCATCTCTGCCCACCCAGCAGCATCTCTGCTCACCCAGCAGCATCTCTGCCCACCCAGCAGCATCTCTGCCCACCCAGCAGCACCTCTGCTCACCCAGCAACACCTCTGCCCACCCAGCAGCATCTCTGCCCACCCAGCAGCATCTCTGCCCACCCAGCAGCTCTCCAGGCCAGGCTTGCTTGGTGCCCAGCATGTTCTGCCATTTCTAAATAAGCCCAAAACTGCTTTCAGCTTTGATGATCTTCCTGCTGCGTTTTCCTTCCCCCACAACTAATTTCAGACGTTCACATTCAGTGAGATACAGGAATAGAAGGATCTCAGCTTGCAGTCACCCTGCCTTAGGAAAGCTGAATATAAGCAGGTTTCTGAGCTACAGTTCATACCAAAAATCAGAACACTGGAGACAATGTAGCCTGGTTTGCTGGAGCAGGCTCCGAAGATCATACCAAGTTCCTAAATTAGCTTTGAAAAATAGCCTCCAGCTAATTCATGTCTCTTCCTGTGCTGCCTGTGACCCAAACTACCCCTCCTTAGTTTAGTGGGTGTCCAGTGGGTGCTCCATCAGAAGCCTCCTGATCTGGCCTTACCTAATACAACCTAATCTAGAGCAAACACAGTGCACCAGTGGCACACATGCATGGGCTACTTCCAAATTAGTGTCTCAGTGCTCTCAGTTTTACTTTTTAATCACATTTTGAATTCCTCTCTTCCCTGTGAACCTCCTCAAACAGCCCCCTGAATGAACCTGCTGTTTCTATGTCAATATTATTTATTCATCTAGTTTTTGTTTGTTTATTTGTTTGTTTCTGGAGGAAGCCTTACTCTCTCACACCTTTAGTGTGTAAAAAAGGGGTACATGGCCAGCAAAAAAGTAGCACCAGGACACGGTGTCAATCCAACAGAGTTACTGCTTCTGGGAAATTTTCTGTTCCTAAATTATTCTGAGCTGGTTCAGTAAAGGGTTTCCTGCAAAAAGGTGATGAAGAATTCCCCTTTTGCCCCAAGGTTAGAACTTATTTTGTTAGACCAGATGACATGACAGCATGATTCTATCAGGACAAATCAAAGTTTACTGAGCAAATCTGTGTTCTATAACCTGATTTATTGGTGCCATCTGCCAACACCCATGAACAGATGCTCTGTAGGACCTCACTAGTGTGCAATACTGACTGGGAGAAACCCACTGCAAATGACTGAATTTAAAAGTTACTGAGTGTAGAAGGAGAGATAGCAAACATGATGAAAAAATGTCTTGGAGAATGTATCCCAGTGTTCATTTTTCAGTTCTGTTTCTCTGACAGAATTACTTCAGAGCACCCTCATCTACATATGTGGGCATGAGATGTAAAAATACACCAAGAACTCACAATTTCACGTGATTTTGCTCCAATCCTTTGCTATTACATGCTTCAAAGAAAAGAGAGCACTTTTGTGTGAGCAGTTACAGTCACAGCTTAGCCAAAATCAATGAATTCTTCACGATTGCAAGAATTCTTCTTATGGTCCTATTCAAGCAGGTCAGGATTGCCATACTGCTAGCCCTAATGTCTTTTTTTTTTTACTGGTTTTCCCCTACTCTGCAGCTATTTTCAACCCCTGTGTACTCTGAGGTCATGCCAAGGTAGAAGCAAACGATTTGCAATTATTGCCACCAGCAACATTAATTTTGCATTCCCATCTCTTCAAAAACATAGGGGAGCAAAAAGAGATAACAGAAAGACAAGCAACTTGTCAGGGTGGAGATTGGAAACGTGCCTGGGATCCGTGCAGGCACTGCAGAAGGTGAGGGAGAGCAGCCCCAGCTCCTGCAGCCCCAGGGAACACTTGTAGAGGTGCAGGAGCAGCCCAGCCCCAGTGTCCTCATGCCCTGGTCCTGCCTCCCACTGTCTTCTGCCAAACTGAACATCCATCTCTTAGGAGCTGCATTAAAATTAGAAGCTTGAAGCTGTAACGATGGGAAGACACTTTGTCTTCTTGCCTAGCATGCCCTTTTCAACAGCTCACTCTGTCCATGCCTAGGGCATTACATAGAATTCATTCAAACATGTTCAGGAACAGGTTGTTGATGGGCACAGCCTATCCAATATCTGACGAAGTCATAAAATCAGGGAACAACTTTTAAGCACTGTCACTCTTTCAAAGGCTAAATTTGTAATGAAGCTGAAGAGCTGAAAAGCAGAAATCCTCCTTCCCTTATTGTGCCAAACCATTAAAATCACATGCTTATGGAAATTCTCCATGGAGAAACTATCACTGAACTATTAATAAAACCTTCCTGAACTATTAATATGATCTCTGGGAGCTTTAATCCATCTTGGGGTCTGATTATCTAAGTGCACAGGCATGAAGATGCAGGTTTTTATCCTCAGTTTACATGACCTTTTGCCTTCAACAGTTTTCTTTATGACTGATATCTTCCTGAATCTGGGGTCAATTATTTTCTTTCAAGGGGAATTATATTTGGATTTGTGGTAAACTAGTATGGTTGAGATAGACGTTCATCAGGGTGCTTGTTGGTTTTCTGATTAGAAAGTATAAGGCTTATGAAAGCATTTTTAAAAAGCTTATTTCTCAAAATTCAGATGTTCTGTAGCATAGAAATATGCTGTAATATGGATTTTTAGCTCAGATCTTTGGTCTATGATGTCAATTCATGTAGTTTGAAAGGAATGACCTTGAGCATCAGGTTGGATTCATTCCTATTTTTCATATTCCAAAGATGGCTTTGCACTTCTGACACACTTTGGTGTGAGGAGAAGCTGGAAAATAATGTTGATTTTTAGTTTTCAGGCAGTTCCAAACAACACCATGGTAAAAGGTTTTTGATGCATACTCATGCCAAAAGAAATAGGTGTTGTCATGGCAAGAACAGGCAGAAAGAAAGAACAATTGTCTCTAATCAACCTCATAGATTCCAAGCACCCCTTCTGAGCTATTTAATGGAATAGTGTACACCAAAGGTTTTCAGTTCCAGGCTCAGTTAAGAAATTTTTCTGCACAGGAGGTCTGAGCAGAGACAGAAAACGATGATCCACATCACATTTTGCTCTGACCTGCAATCTTGGAAATACTTCTTTTATCTGAAATGAAAGATGTATTAAAGCTTGCATGGATCTGGGGGATCTGTGGCATCTCCACTGTGTTCATTACCTTCTCTTTAGGCATGATAAAGAGGAGAATAACTGAAAAGAGCAAATAAATAAATATATAAAGCAAAACAGAGACAAATCAGGCAAAAGAATAGGTCCATCAATGGCTCCAGTTTCATTAAATCAACTCCAACTATATGTTTGGACAACTTTCTCTCTCTCAGTTTTCCTATGCTGCTCTGGGAAGGTGCCACAGCAGCATTGTTAGATACATTTCTTATTTTAGATCAATTTAGGTTCCAGTGAAGAAGGCCTGGTCTGACTGTGGAATGAGCCTGCTGTCCAAGAAGATATCTGGACTTCTTTCACTGAAGTGTGGATTAGTTGAGTGTACAGTGAGGTGGATTGAGAACTGGCTCAAAGGCAAGTCCCAGAGGGCCATAACTAGTATCACAGAGTCAAGTTTGAGTCCTGTCACTACTGGTGTCTCACAAGGTTCTATTTAACTTATTAATCAATGATTTGAATGAAGGGGCAGATGCCTCCTCAGCAAGTTCAGTAGGACAAGAGGGAAAGGCTGAAAAATTGATGCATGGGAAGTTCCACCTAAACGTAAGAAGAACTTCTTTACTGTGCTCCAGTGTGAGCCCTGCAACAGATTACCCAGAGAGGCTGTGGAGTCTCCCTCACTGGAGATTCTTTTTCAAAGAATTGTCTGGACACAATTCTGTGCCATGTGCTGTGGGATGACTCTCTCTGCTTGAGCATGGGAGGGAGCTTGGACCTGATGATTGTGGTCCCTTCTGTCCTGATCCATTCTGTGATTCTGTGATTCCCTGCTATTTCTAAGAGGCAAGTTAGTTTGATTAGGACTGGATTGAATGTGTTTATTTACTCTGCAACTTCATTGCTGAGCAACGTGCTAATATGTCTTCTTTTCAGAGAAGAAGACAGTAGTGCCCAAAAATAATTAGACCAATTATGTGCACTATATTTCATTCCTAACATTGGAATAAAACACAGTGTATACTTTGGATTGCGTATTTTTGACATGGAATCAGGTTAAGAAAAGGCTCCATGATCCCAGAGTCCATTTCACAGTAGACTCCAAAAAATGTACCTCATTATAAAATACACCTTCCCAAGGAATCACAAGACATGAGAAATCAAGAGAGAATTCCTAAAAGCAAAAGCTCTCCAGCAGAAAATCAATTTCAGCTACTTTCACCTTGCCCCAGGGAAAGCAGCAGAGACACTAAGTGGGGTGTGGGAAATGTCTCATACTTCTTCCTGGAGTTGCACAAGGCAGACCTCCAGACAGGAGTTTTACTTTCCAAGACAGCTCTGCTCTAATTAGGGACTTCTACAAAATTACTGTGTAGCAGTTCCAAACAGAGTCTGGAGGATTCCCATATCAAATTTCTTTGGTTTTTTGGTTTTGGTTTGGTTTTTTTTTATTTTTTAAGTCTTTGTCCTTGTTCTAATTGACAGCCTTACAAATGCAGGTGGACCGAGGGAGGAAGGTCACATTGAACTTAATGTGCTTTATAGGGCAAGAAAAAAAAATTAGCAGAAAGTTACACGCACAAAAATATGTTCTTTGGTTGCTGGGGTTTTTTTCTGACTGTCATGTTTCCCTGTCAAGGGTCTTTATGCACTTTTGCGTATACCTTCAAAATTAAAAAAAAAGCAATTTCCTTTAAATAAAATTGTCATATTAAGAATTTTGCTATCACACAGATGTGTGAGATAGAATCTAGTTTATAGACTCAACAATCTATGTTGGGTGGACATAAAATTAATTTTCTATACAGGAAAGTGCATCCTGCTCCTTTTGTTCTAGAGACAGACTGACAAATTAAACCTCTGGCTGGTTCCTATAATTCTCAATATTTGAGCCTTTCTGGATACTGTTGAAGTGGGTCAACATGCTCTAAAAAATACATGTTCCCTCTTGAAAATGAAGACTGACTGATGTTTCTCACTATAAAATATGATTAATATAATTCATGCATTCCAGCAAGAAGGCAAAACACTTTTTCAGGTCAGTATAAGTCTCTGTGTCCTAAAGTTATTCCCCTGCTTCCAATCTTTTATTTCTTTACTGTCCTGTGCTTCAAACTCTGATTGGATTTTCTACATTGACATTAGCTGCTACATTGCAGCCTGGGAACAACTGTGGCAATTCACTCCCAAAGAGCAAAGGTGTCTGAAACCTCTTCCTTATAGATACAACTTAGGATGGCAGCCAGCTTGACAAATCTAGAATTAATAATAAATAAACAAACAAACAAATAAATAAATAAATGCAAATACGGAACATTCCAGTTTGTGTTAGGGTTTGGGGGGGTTTTAGCATAGACTGTGAAAAGCTCCAAATCTTGAAATCTTCATTCCCATATGTGAGGAAGGCAATTGAATTTGTGAATTTTGCATGAGATGGGCATTTTATGGCTCTGGTCTGCTATAAAACACAGTTTGAGGTTATTACATGGTAGAAAATCACTTTGGGCTTCACACTTCTGTCAGTCCATGTGTTTTTCTAGGTGGGCTCAGACTCTGCAGCAATTTCTCAGCAGTCAGTTGAAGTCACTGCGACATGCAGCACTGCAGTACTTTATCTCAGTCAGATCTACATCCTAAACTCTCATGAAAAGCAGTGGAAATACACTCTTCTTTACTGAAAATGAACACCCCGACAGGACACATGCCTTCCTTAAAAAGAATCGTAGAATCACTGAACAGAATCATAGAATAGTTAGGGTTGGAAAGGACCTTGAAAGTCATCCAGTTCCAACCCCTCTGCCATGGGCAGGGATGCCATTCACTAAATCAAGTTGGTCAGGGCCCCATTAAACCTGGCCTTGACCACTTTCAGGGATGGGGCATCCAAAACTTCTCAGTTCCAGAACCTCAGCACTCTCTAAGAAAAGAATTTCTTCCTAACATCTAATCTAAACCAATCGTCTTTCTGTTTAAAACCTTGTCCTGTCACTATCTGCTCTCTACCTCCTTTTTATAATTCTCCTTAAGGTACTGGAAGGCTTCAATGAGGTCTCCCTAGAGCCTTCCCTTCCCCAGGCTGAACAACCCCACCTCTCTCAGCGTGTTATTGCAGGAAACGTGGTCTATTCCTCTGATCATCTTTTTGGCCCTCCTCTGGACTTACTCTAACAGGTTGACATTTTTCTTGGGCTATGGACCCCAGACTAGGTGGGGTCTCAAAAGCTCAATTCATCATTTACTGGAATTTGAAATGGGATCACCTGTGATATTATACTGCTTATACTCCTGTGTGCTGGCCTGATTACCCAACAGTCCTTCACATATCCAATATGCAGATTTGTAATGATTTGAGGTCAACTGACCTGTCTGAGGTGGAAGTGGCTTATTCCACTACATAGCAAAATAAAAAATATCGCTTAATTCCTGTGGCTGCTTGCAAACATTTCCCTAGTACGGTTTTAGATGACTGCCAGAGCAGTCCATGGCTAAAGAGTATAGAGAGTCCTGATGATCTGCCCGGGATTGCAGGAGGTGGTGTATGCATACATATCACTAAATCCGGGGGAAAAATTGACCTTGAAGCAGCACAGAAGCTCTGCAGAGCAGGTGTATAGAGGGATTTTTTCATATCATCTCACAAATCCACCTCATATTCTCACCAGCTGTGCTCAATCTCTGATGCACGGGAGAAAGGCGAGAGAAAGCCTCAGGACACCCTGTGCTAATTGTGGGGGGAAGGAACCTGCCGTGGTCCCAGAGCCAAAGCCCTGAAGGAAGAGACCTGATTATACTCTGCTTTTCATGCTGGGCTGTAGGGGTTAGGAGCACACACAGGATGAGGACGGCTTCATCAGAATCTCCCTTCACAGCGGAGAGACAGGCTCCTCTCCTCCCCTTGGAAGCGTATTTACACACACAGGAGCAGCGGTCGTCCCATTATTTATGCCACAAAAAAAAAAAAAAAAAAAAAAAAAAAAAAAAAAATCCGGACTCTCCCTTGACTGACGTTTGTTAGATAAGACCGTAGGTACAAAATACCCTTCACGAGGTACAATAACCTTTAAAGATACGCCAGCCACCCCCTCCTCTTCCCTGGTGGGGAGCAGGGTGGGATGCTGTAGCCAACACCTCGGCAGCGGGACGCTACCTGCATGTTAATGCCCGGGGTGTTTGCGCGGAGCCCGGCAGCGGCGGCGAGCGCGGCTCCGGCAGTTTCCATGGTGCTGTCATGGTGCGCTCTCCCCACACCTTCACTTATCAGCCTTTCCCACCCATCCTCCTCCCTCTAATATGCTGCTTGCTCACCCCGAAAGGTCAGCCATTGTAATGATGATTTTAGCAGGGGGAGGCAGGGAGGCCGAAGGGTGAAAAGGTGAGCTCTGAGCAGCGATGTGCGTGGGAACCGGGGGCTTGCCTTGCGCTGCACAATGAGAAATTAGAAAGCTTCCCCTCGAGGGAGCGGTGCTCATCAACCCCCTCTCACTTCCCAGGCCGGCCGAGTCAGAAGCCCTGACGGAGTTAAAAAACGTTCATGAGAAGTGGCTGGAGACCCGACTTTAAATCCTCAGCATCTCATCGGCAATTGATGTGTCAGTGTGCGGAGGGGCGAAGGGACTGCCTCTGTCCACAGAGGAAACTGATACAAACGCTTACAGGCATCTTTTTTTCTGGTTTTTCGTTTCCCTCTTGCCCCTTCTCAGCAAGCCCAGTGCTCACTTGGAGATGGAAAAAGACAGATTTTTCCTCCGACTTTCACCCTATTGACTGCCAGAGTAAAGCGTTGCATCACTTAACTGCCTTCCTTTCTTTCTTTCTATAGGACAGCTTTCCTGCACGTTTTGGAGGAGTCCATTTTGTCAATCAGCCCTGGTACATCCATGCCCTGTACACGCTAATCAAACCGTTCCTCAAAGACAAGACAAGGAAAAGGGTAATTAGATGGGGGTGGGGGTGGAGAGGAACCTGCAGACCTGGATTTTCCAAGTAGCTGTCTGTTTTCTTTTCTAGTTTTTTCTCTCTATGTTTCCCATATAGTATAAGAGAATCACTGCTGTTATTAAAATTAGAGTTTGGAATGGATTGAATCAGTAACTCAGCCTGGGACCAGAAATCTGTTATCAGTAACAAAGCATGGATACATTTTACTGGGAGGTGCTCAGGGATAGAGAGAATTGGCAATGTGGAGGGATTATCAGGCCTGGCTGAAGTTACTTGTAAGAGAGGGAAACTTGAGCCCAACACTTATTGTGGGAGTAAAAATTCCTATTTCATTCCTTCAGCAGGGTGACCTTTCACATGATGGAAACTCACTTGCTTCCACAAAAAGTACCCATGCCTGAAGGCTGTTTGCTTATGCTGCAGAAGAGGCAGATCTTCTCCACTGAAACCCAAGCGAATTGGTGGTTCTGTAGTCATCCTAGCCATTTGTTCTCTGCAGTCTGTCAAACAGGAGAGCCCAGAGCCCACCCTGAGCTGGGTCTGACTAGGCAGGACAAGGGTAGAACCCACCTGAAAGCAAAGAGGGATTGGAGAAACAAGTGTTGCTGAAGCAGCACCAAGTGGTGACACAGCCTGATACACCCCTGAAAATATCTGTCCGGGGGTGCAGGGCTGGGAGCCCTCCCTGGAGATGGAGTTCTACTCTCCATGCCTGCTTTCAGTAAGCTCTGCTGTCATCCTTTTCTTCTCACTGCTCTCCGTATAAGCCTCTATCCTCTTACAGTAGCAACAATCAATGATAAATCCTGACTTCTCCTGATCTGATACTTAAGAAACTGAAATTGCCATGTGCCAAAAGCAAGCGAATCGGAGTTTTCAAAAGTGTTTGTAGTGCCAGCCTAATTCTTCAACTGCCCACCCCAAAGTTAATCCCCCCTCTTCTGCCAATTCAGTCAGCCCTGAGAGCTTTTGAAATTCCCACCTGAAACTACAGTGTCAACTAATGACACTCCACACCTCATTAGTGCTGCTGTTATTGTACTTAATGAAGTAAGGAGTCGATGATGACTTTGAACTTTCTTTTCCATTTGTTAAAGATCTTTCTTCATGGTAACAACCTGAACAGCCTTCACCAGCTAATACACCCTGAATGCCTGCCCTCTGAATTTGGGGGGACTCTGCCTCCCTACGACATGGGGACGTGGGCTCGAACGTTGCTGGGTCCCGACTACAGCGATGAGAACGAGTACACCCACACCTCCTACAACGCCATGCATGTGAAGCACGCCTCCTCCAACCTGGAGAGGGAGGCCTCGCCCAAACCCATGAAAAGGTTAGTGCTGCCTTCGAAATCTGCTCTTGTTTGGCTCTCTGAACAGGTCCGGCATAAATCTCACAGGAAGGGCTCATCTGGCTCGAGGAGAGGCTGCAATTTGGCAAACGTTGATGGTAAGGAGCACTTCGCTCTGGGCTGTGCTCATGGTCTGGTGGGAGAAAGGAAGCCTCTCGGTGGAACCGTAATTACTTGTCTGATTACTGTGCATGAAAATGAGGGGAAATTAATGAGCCCCTGCACAGAGCATTACAGAAAGCACAGCAGGGTGAGATGCTGTCCTGTATGGTGCAGAGCATCCAGCAGCACCACTTCAGCGCTGGTCCCTATTCCTTATTCCTTGCTGCTGCTCTGCTGCTGACCCCGTTGTTGTCGATGAGGGATTTACCTCCTTGGAAAAGGCAGCTTTTGTGCGGTGAGCACCACTGCCCTCTAAAGGGAAAAGGAGTTGGTCTTCTCCCTCTGCTTCTGCTCCCGCTTGTTCTGCAAAGCCGTGCAAAGGCAGTTGCAGAGCTGATCTTTTAAATACTCTGATTTTAGTTCTAGTGATTGTTCATTCCTCTCTGAATGCTCCAAATGACACCTCTGGAGAGGGTTACCCTCAGTAGTTTGGACTGATTGTAGGGATGGGGTCAGGCAGTGGAATATCTGGTACAGAGCTGTGGGTGGTATGGCTCAGCCAACAGCAGCTGCAGTGAGCGATGGCCGTGTAGGCTCCCCTGTGTGAGTGTAACATCTGCTCTTGCCTCACCCTTGGCATCCCACTCCATGAAACTGCTTTCCATGCAGATCACAGTGATGCTTTCCTCGCTGCTGCCACTTGATGAGTGCGGTGCTTGCAGGCACAGCGTCACTCTCCGTGACAGGGAGCGGCCATCATTTTGTCACAGCAAAATCAAAGCTGACAACACAGACAAGCCATAATGTCATGCAATTAATTTTCAAAGTCTTTCATCTTCAGAGGAAAAAGAAATGCATTCTCTATTCACAGCTCCCTTCCAGGTCAGAGGGATGCCACGCAGCTGTGTCTGCAAAGTGGGGCCTCGTGCTGGAAACACTAACACTTATGACTGACTTCAAGAGCTCACAGGGCCACAAGACTTTCAGGCTGTGAGCTGCAGCCTTGTCATGCAGAAGGGTAGCCACCTGCATTGTCAGCAGTTCTCACTACTGACCACCAGCCAAGGCTGAGAGCCAGCATGAGTTTACAAAGCCTGCCCCTGAAAGTTGAGTTGAAACCAATTTATTTTTAATAAATATTGTCAGTGAAACACACTGAAACATTTTAGAAAAATACTAAATATTTTACTATTAATAAAATATACCTTGATTTATGTAGCTTTATAGAAAGAAATCTGCAGTTGTTCTAAAGCTCCAAATGTGTTGAGAGTCACAGGTAAATCTTTGCTGAGGATCTGATCCTTGGCTGCAGAGAAGGGAGGGTCTTATTGTGCCCTCAGGGGAGAACCTCGGCTTGAAAATTAGTTCAGTGCCAGAAAACCCTGCCTTGAGGCAAAGCCTTCTTTTATAATCTGTTCACTAACAAAAAAAGTGCACTAATACAAATACGGGGAGTGGATGAATCTAATTTATCATGTTGCCTCTGGGCAGACTAGATCTAACTTTTAGCCTAATTTCGTTACTTGGTGGTTAAGTCAACTATCTGATCTTGCACCCCGTGGTCATTACTTGCTGTTGAAGGTGAAAAGTTCACAGCTTCAGCAGATTTTCTCCTGTGAGCATTTGCTTTGATTCTTCTCCTGAATTTATGGCTTGGTCCAAGCACAGGTAAAAGCCTATGTTTAGAAAGCACGATTGTGTACTTTATTAGATTTTTTTGACCCGTTTGTATCTAAGGTATCTTAAAAGGTCTCCAGACTTCTACCAGCATTACCTGTCTTTATATACCTCCCCTTGCCTCTTTAGGTTCATATATCTGCAACACAATGAGAAACCTAGGCTATGACTGAGATTCCTGGGTACTCCAGAGAGGTTTGCACTAGGCATAGGTGATCTTCTAACATTATTCTTCATCTTATCTTCGTCTTAAATATAACTCCCTCACAATTGTTCTATCATTTCTTTCCCTTATTAAAACATTTTCTAATTTTATTGAAAATCTCTCCTTTGTTCTTCCTTTCATGGCATACACTCTTAGATAACATGTTCATTTTGTGTTTCTCTGATTAAACTATTGGTTTAACAAAAAATAAAGGTCAAGGTCACTGACTTTCTCTTTAGCAGTCATGTTCCACTGAAAGGGGCAAATATGCAAATCCTTGGGTTCCTGCAATTTAAGGCTGAAAAGCCTGAATAGTTATGGGATCTTTCCTCTCTGACTTCCCAGATATCACTGCAGGTTTACCTGCCCAATAACCAGCTGCAGGGGAGGGCAGTGCTTGTGAGGCTTGGATTTACTCGTGAGGCTGAAATTACAGTGGTTCCCCCTGTAGAACTGTCCTGCTGTGTCAAGGTGCAGAGCTGCAGCCCCTCCTGGCTCAGTGGCCACTTGCTGTAAAGCCATGCAAGCCCATCCTTGCTAAAGCTGCCACTGGACCAGCAGAGTGTTAAAGCAGCTGGAATCTTTGAGCTCAGTGTTGCTATAGTAGCTGTCTTGCACTGTGACCATGGAGAAGTGTCTCTGTGAAATAAAATGCCACCATCCTTTACACCTGGAGAGAAGCTCACCCTTGGCACCTACTCTAGAAACAGTCTCACAATTTTAGTAGCAGAGAGGCTGAGAAATCAAGATAGGAATTATAGATTTGAAGGAAAGTGCCAGGAAAAGGAATCAGAGAATAAGTGACCAAAATACTGTCGTAGCCACCTAACCTATATTAGCAATTAATGCAGAGGGGGAGAAGGAGGCCATTTTCAGGATGTTCCTGAGGCCAAACTGAGAACTAAAATAAATATCCAAATGCAGACCAGGAAAAGATGAGGCACCAAGCAGCAGTGAGAGGGGCTGAAACTGGAGGAGGTGCCTGCCTGTAGGTTGGCTTTAGGACTGACAGCAGTGCTTTGGCTCCTGTCACCATGGCAGGTGCATGTAAATTGAAACAAGTTCACCTGAGAATTGTGGGGAGCATGAGGAAAGCAGAGAGCATATTTTTCTGGCAAGAAGCTATAGAAGTTTGTTCAGCTTCAAGAGAGTGAAGGTTGAAATGGATTTGAAGAGAATAAAATCTGGGGAGAGGGAACAAATATTTGAGAAAAAAGACTATTTAGGCATTAAGCATGAGATCAAATGGGTATAAGTTGATCAAGGTATACCTTGGCTGCAAAGAGTTAGTTTGCTAGTCATCAGAGGCTAGAAACAGCGTGCCAGTACAACAATCTAACTGATACAGGAGTGAAAGACTAATGTGAAGGGGCTACAGAAGATTAAACTTGCATAGCAAAGTCTCATTAGGTTCCAATTTCTGCTCCATTTAACAGCAGTGGAACCAGAACATTATTTTCTTCCCAGTCACAGACAGGAGTGGCTTTCCCTGTGACTTGAACTTGCACAAGATTTGTTCTCAAGAAAGAGTCCTGGTTGACTTCTGAGAATGGAGGTGTTGTCAATGGGGAAAGGATTGAAAGGATTGAAAATCCTCTCAGAGAAAGACACTCTAGTCAGTGCCATGATCTGGAAAATTTTGATGTTTGACAAGTGTCTATAATATGGAAAATCTTTAATCAAAACCATTGCAAATTTTCCACCAGTGGCCACATGAAGTCCCACTGGAGCAAAATCAAAATAGTGGAAATGGCACTTCATCTGCAGTGTTATCTAGGATCCCAAGTACTGTATGAACAGATGGGATACAAAGCAAAACAGCTGATGACTCCACATAATGAGTCCTAATGACCGGGGGGAGGGGGAAACAACAATAATAAAAATCCATTCAGAATGTTTGTTTATTAAGATTTAGCTCAGTGAAGTCTGAAATGGGCAAGGCAGTAAACATGCAAACCAGCATTAATACAGCAATCTTGGTTTAATCTGAGGGCCTGGCTGCATCCATTAGACAGTCCTGGGAGCAGCAATGGCAAGAGACCCTTCCCTTATCTTCGGCTATCTCATCCATCCGGGAATCCTGTCACTTAAGAGCTTTGGGATTTCAGAGCAATGTAAATGGTGCAAAAATTTGGAGCACAGGGAAGAATATCACCTCCCTTTCAGCTGGCCAAGTATTCTGTGATCTCTGATGGTCAGAAAGGGCCCTTTAGTCATCAGGGAGCTCACAATAAAGCAAGGCATTTGCCTGAGGCATTCATGCTGGCTTTTGTTGATGAGGTGTTGTTTTTAGGAACAGCTGGAGGTTTTATCCGGGTGTGCAGTTTAACGAATAGTTATGGTGGATGGTTCAGCCTGGCAGTTAGAGTCAGAGACTGCTCTAAGCATATCACTCTGCCAATAGGGCACAGTTTTTTAGCCCCATTCTCTCAACACTAGGAGATTCACGTTTGCAGCTATTTGGGTACCTAAAAGCAGTGGGTGAGCATCCCTAGGTGAAGGGATGGATTCAGTGACTGGGGAAGATGGAAAGGTCTCCATTCTTTGAAGTTTCCTTTATTCTCCAGTGTTCACCCTTGCTCTTACACTCGGGTCCAGCAGTAACAAGTAAGCTGCAGCAGCATGATCCCTCTCTGTGACTCACTTCTCTTTACAAGAACTGTCCTTCATCAGCTGCATCTGGGTCACTTCCCTGCACAGGCACCATGCACAGCCTGGGAGCTGAATGCTCCTTCTCTGTCCTCCCAGGCATCAAAAGAGCTCTAGCTTTTGACCTGCTGCCAGTGCAAACAGGTTTGAAAAGTTACTGCAATTTAAAATTGCCTTGCAAAGAAAATTTTACCTAACAACTATATATATATATTCTGGCTAAACAATGGGTATGTTTAGTCAAGCTTATTTAATCAAATTTAATTAACAATAATTTTATTCAAATTTGGAGTTGAAAATTATTCTTAGAATAACATGGGTTGCAAGACATTACTAGCACCAAGTCAAGCTTATAAGAGACTCTGTAAATTCAGAGTTAGAGTAAAACTTTTAAAGTAGAGCCAAGCACGCTAATTATGAACGTGTACAGCCAGTGCATTAAGACATCATTATGTTTTTCTGCTGTAAAATAAAAACCTGAAGAATCATAGAACTGTAGAATAATTTAGGTTGGAAAAGAACTTCAGGGTCATCAAGTCAAACATTAATCCAAGTCCACCACTTGTGCCTAAGAACCATATCTACACATCTTTCAAATACCTTCAGGAAATGGTGTCTCCATCACTTCCCTGAGAAGCCTGTTCCAATGTTTACAACCCCTTTAACCCCAGCAAAGAATTTTTTTTTCCCAATATTTAATTTAAACCTCTTCTGGCACAACTTGAGGCTGTTTCCTAAAGGGCTTGAGTACCCAAAGACTCAATGTCCTGACTAGTAGTTCATCAAAAGCCCCCCATATTATGCATTTTGAAAATGCTGTGGAAAAAGCCTGGTGGAATGCATTTCCCCATTGCCCCATGATGTTTAGTTAGAGCATGTGGATTTTTATGTCCCAGATTAGAGTGAAAGGATTTTAAAGTACAGATGAGGGTTTAGGCATTATTGCTTCCTGATGTGTTTTTTTTAAAGCCCTGATATTCAAATGAACTCACTGCTGAAACTAATTGCTGTTTCTTAGAAGTGGGATCCTGCTTCCAGAAAGAAGGATATTACAACTGGTCCACACTAATGCCGACTGGAACAGTTTTAGAACCAAAAGGGGCCGTTCATGGGGGTGACTTATGTAAGGTTTTTATTTATTCAGACTTGTTTCTCCATATGCCCAGCTGGGCTGTGCAAGGCAGACCTTTCTAGTTGTTATCCTTAGTGTGACCTTAATGTTCCTTCACCATATGTTTCTGCTTTTATGGGTCATGTTTTATGCCGGTTCACAGTCACCACCAATTTACTGCAGAAGTAGTAAAATACCAGCAAATAAAAATCAGTATGAAAACGTGTGAACACTTCCCACTGCCCATGGATGGCACCTGGGTTGCTCTGCTGTTAGCTGGGGTGCATTTCTGCTTGAGTTGGGGGAAAAGTGAAAAACTTGTGACAAAATAGCTCTGTAATACATGAGACCTACAATGCAAGGCTTACATTCACTATTTTATTATAAATGATTTCAAACAAAGGAGGATTTCTGAATGCTTCCACAGAAATGCTTCCCCCATACACAGATGATGAATGAGACATATTGGTAGTAAAGCAGATATCCCAGGGACATGCATATTATGCAATGTAGGCATTATCTAGTAATATACAGTGTTAGCTGTTGAACAGTTTTATAACTTTTAAACAGAATCCAGCAAAGACATCTGAAAGAAATGGAGAGCAATTGGTGGATCTGGCACATTAGCAGGCCCTATGGATGCCACAGGGGACGTGTTGCAGAATATCCTCAGGAGCCCCTAGCGAGAGAAGCCAAGAGAGTTGCAAAGCCACAGCTGAACCAAGGACAGGAGGGATGGGTAGCTTGGTGCTGAGGATGCCCTGGGGCAAGAAGGAAATCAGTTGCTCTCTAGAGGGGGTCATTGACTGTGTAGGTTTCATTTCATCTGTTTGCAGCACTCATTTCCCAGTGCATGGGTGCACAAACACAGGCTAGAGGTGTGAATGGCAGAACCAGTGCTGTTCAGGCTGCCTAAAATATTGTGCTGTAAATTATGTCTTCAACTGGCTATAAATTTGCCAAAAGTTTAGTGGTTTAGATTAGAGACATGACACTTAATAAAACAAATGGTTTTACATTGCCTATGTCTTTTGCTGTCCTGTGAAAAATCCGCCTACATCTGGCTGAGTTACAAGCCTTTGAAAGGGCAATTCACACATGCCCTGTAGAAACATATTTAATTTTAGCATTTAATGGCCCCACAGATTGCCTCATGCTTTAGCTTGGCCTCCCTACATAAATAAACTTGTTCAGCTTGGGTTGATGGTTCAGTGCCCACAATGTGCATCTCCTGCCTAGGCCATGGGGAGTAGAGGGCTTTAGTAATTACAACTTTTACTTGTGATCACAATTGTCCCTGCACTTGGCCAGCCTATGGCAAGATATGGAGCCAGGATTTGGAAGACTGACACCTTATGCTCTCAGGCCTTCATCCTCCCTGCTGTTGGCAGGAGAATTGGAGATAAGAGGATTTAGTGATGAACCCATCTGGGGTACTGGTGACTTGGGTCACTGGGATGGGAGCCACAAGGCAGACTGAAAGATGAGGTAGGCACAAAGGACTGGAAGCAGGTGGGCGAGGACACACACATGGTAGGCAAGCAAATGGCTGATGGAGATCAGGTCCAGTCTGTTGGGTGCAATCCTTGAGAAGCAGATCATGCTCTTCCTCTCCCCCTAAGTCCCTGTGTAAGCCTGGCAAGTAGCTCAAGCCAAACTTCACACAAATGGTGAGATTGCACATTGCTTATCTTCAACCTGTCAAGCTACAGACTTTGGGGTCTAATTTCCAGAAATACTCAGCACTTGCCTGCAACAGAAATCCATGGGTCATGTGCTTTGAACATACAAGCTGCCACTTAAGGCTGAGAGCTCTGCAAAATCAGGCCTTCAGCACTGGGCAACCCATTAGAATAATACTTGTACCCTAATCTCTCTGCATTTCAGCTCTCCAGATGCAAAATAGAAATTAAAAGGAAACTGACTCTCACAGTCATGCCATGGCAGTAAATGAATTAGCATTTAAGAGGCACACAAGTACTGCATTGATAAATTCCACAGAAGAGCTCAGGAGGGAATTAAAAAAGGCTATCTTCAGAGCAGGCTTGGACTAATATGCAGCAAATGTGTCACAGAGCCACACGCTGAACCACCACAAGAAAGAAAGATAAAAAGCCACTTACTAGCACAGCACTGTGTATGCTGAGCACTGAGAGAGGAAAGAGCCCTCTGAGAAAGAGCTGAGTGTGCTTCTGGGGCCAGGGTGCAATGCACGGGTCTCAACACCCACACACACCTGGCCAAGTGACTGCTGCTCCTACAACCTACATTTTGGCTTTCACACTGTGGTGGTGCTTGACTTTTCACTCTAAATAGTACATCTGCAGGATTGCTTTCATGATGTACTGCTGTTCCTGAAGGACAGGAAACTTTTAATGTATGATGGGGAAGTAGAAAGACTAAACCACTTTGCTCTCAGTGCTTTGTCCTCTCTGTTATTGCCACACAGCAGTGAAGAGACTATGACTCAGTGGCAGATCTGGTTGAGATGTTGAGAACTGGAGTCCATGGAATGGGAGTTTAAAAAGGCAGAGTAAAAGATAAGGCAGGAATAAATGACTGGTTTATCTGAAAAAAGGAAGCTGTTGAATTAGACAGAGAGCTTGGTGGACAAGGAAATGGGGATAAGCAGGAAAAGCATGAGTGGTCATGATAAATGTATGTGTGTTCATGTGTGAATATTCATAAAGTGGCAGAAGAGATTTTTTTACATTACCTGGCCTGAAATTAATTTTTTAGATATCAAATTCTGCATATTTTGTAATAGCTCTGCTGAATCTGATGTAAATTGGTGTTTGCTGCTGCAGTGTTGTCTTTGATCCTGTGATTAAGTTTACCATGTGATAAATGATATCTTGGATTCCAGAGGACTAAGGGTCTTCCAGGAACTTCTGTCTGAAGCAGGTGATCCCATTCCTTCTATGAGAAAAAAAGCATGTGGAAAACCCAGTCTAGAGCAGAGAAAGGAAATGGACAGGAAAAGCTCCCACCCATACCTTTCCCCTGCCCTGGACTGAGGCAGGATCTTGACATGGAAGCTCAGAACACTTAGGAGCAGGAGATATCAGGCAAATCCACACTGATGAAAAAGGACTGAGATGTGCGTCCTAATTCCAAGGCTGATGGCATGGACCAACTCCTGTCCACATTTCTCAGGGCTAGGCCCTGCCAGAGGAGTCTGGCACTTGCCCTGCATATACTCTGGTTCCATCTGGGTGTCTGCGACCTGAAGGCATGAGACTGTATGTGCTGTGTCACACACTTTAACATTTCTGTATGTGTATACAATTCAGAGTGTCTGCAATAAGCTGAGAACTTGTCAGAGCCCATCAGAAACCTGTTTTTACAGCAAGTGCCAAAGAATATGCACTGCATCATTGGAGAGCTGTGTGGGCTAAGGGATGGGGTCAAGGCTGGGTGCTCAGACAGCCAAGCCATGGTTTGAGTCAAATGTGGTGTGGAATCATCCCCATCCCTGTGTGTGCACACACTGCAGTGAGCTGTGCTCAGGGTTTGTGGTGGAGAGAAGCAGCTGTGGCCAGCTCTCAGGACCAAGGGGGCATGGTGAGAACTGGTGAGCACAGGGAGGATGAGGGCTTTTTTGCTGGGGTTCACTCTGGAGCTGTTGCCTCTTTAGTGAGGCAACTACTCCGAGACCTCTCACTAGGGTTTGCTCACCACCAGGGAGAAAGATGATCACTGCTGCCACAGTGGCCAAAAAGTCAGCTTCCACTTGGGAAGTGCAGCATCTTGGCACCACTGTCCTGTGGGCTGAGCCTTGGCAGCAAGATTATGATAGAGTTTTCAAAGTGCTCTTGCCCCTGATTCCTCATGCCAGGATCATTCCCAGCCCACCTGGGCCCCTAGACGTTGGTGCTGCTGAGGCTCTTTGCAGTACTGCAGTTGGTGTTCCAGGGCTGCCCCTCTGGGCAGGTCTCTGTGGCACAATACTCGGCTGTCTTAATGCAGAGGTGTGAGCCAACACCAGTGTAGAAGCTGTAAAACTGCATTGGCAAGAGATTTGAGCAGGGCTTGTGAGCCTGGGCAGAGGACCACATGCCCTGGCTGCTGCACTGGGGTTGTGCGTTGCTGAGCAGGGCTTGCTTCATCTGCCCACACCACCTGGGGAGCGTTTCTTTTCCAAGCACTTTCAATAACAAAAGGATACCTTTTGCCAAAACTATTTCACACCTGTGCATCTGCACTGTTTCTGTGATACCAAGGAGAAAGCCTTGTTTTCCCCACTTGGAGAAGCCATACACTAGAGTGTTCTGCAGGGCACACCCTGAGGTGCTGCACCCCCCTCTACAGTCTCTACAGGAAGGGAGAAAGGCAGAGAAAGAAATGTCCCTCAGACCTTGTCAGCACAAACATTCACAAACATTCAGTGTGATTTAAAAAAATACTTATAATGTTCCGTAAAGGGAATAAATAATTGGGAGATGAACAGCCCTAAGGTACTGGTGAAATCTGAATGGAATTTAAGGAAAATGAGCAGATGGGCAGAGAGAGGTAGAAAACAGTCACTCAGTGTGATCTGCAGTGTGACACTCTGAGAGCTTGAAGCCTCCTGAATTTAAGGAAGAAAACATTCCACCCTCCTCTTTCCTTCACAACCCCCCTGAAAGGCAGCCCAGCACAGAGACATTCTCACTGTGGGCTGCAGCACATCAGCATTCCAGTGAAGAAGAGCATAAAATGAGGGATCAGAGAATTGGAAGATGTCTCTTAAAACAAACATGCTGTGATACACTGGCACTTACCGTTAGTTCAGCCCAGGATTTTTGTACTGTATTTTTTATAGGAAACAAAACTGATACCAAACAAACATCAGTTCCTGTGAGCTGATTGACTGCAGCTAAACTCTGAGAAGAGCCCTCTGAAAACAGCACAGCTAGGAGTTCTTCATCCAGTCTTCTTACATGGTTTTTGACTGAATTGGAGAGAGTTGCATAAAAGTGGCCACACACATAAAGCCATCTGTTCTCTTAGACACTGATGTACATACCTATGCAGTGCTGTCATTTGAAATATATGGCCAGCCTGCTGGAGAAACAGCTGGGTATTGTTGATTTTCCAGGCTTCCAAATATTCTTGCTGAACAGTAAAGCAACCATGGGGGGTTGATTGACGCTTTAAATGGACCACACTCAAATGGTACCTAGGGTTCAGAAGTGAGACTGAGAATTCATTTCTCTTTCTGTTTTCATTTTGTTCTCCTAAGCAAGGTTACCTAGCCGTGGAATCTAGATTAGTAAAATCTCTGGGCATTGACTAATCTTTTAATTACTTCAGATTTAGCTCCTAGTCCACTGTGATCATGTGCCCTTACAGGAGCTAAATCTCCCACAGGGATCATGTTAAAGAAAGACAGGCAGAGTGTCTGCCAGCTGAGGGCAGTGACCCTATCTGTGTGATACAAACTATTGTCTACTTGTGTTAAAATTTAAGACAACCAGATCCTCCACAGCCAAGTAGCTTTCAAACTGGTTATTCAAAATTTTTAGCTGAGAAAGGCAGGACCAGAAGGTTTTGAATTCAATGTACTCATTTCTAATTCCAGAGTTGCAGAACACTCAGGACAAGTGTCATTTTTCTGGTGAGTGCTGAAGGTAATACAGTGAAGGTGAATATGGAAGGTGTGAGGCAGTTGTGGCTATGATATAAAGGAAACATTGCATCATAAGTCATGAAATCTGTTCTCCCTGGTTTTAACAGATGAGAACTCATCAGAGCAGGGACCTGAATGTATCTAACCCCTGAATCATATGTTTATACCATATGTTTAGAACTAGTCAGATGAATAGCACCCTGAGAATGTTTATTTCTCTGCCATTTATAGCACAGAGTGACCATAGATGTCTGATGATGGGATGAATCAAACCACAAGCGACTAAAGTGTATTGACAGGAGAAGGCCAATGCAATTTCTTTTTCCTGCTTAGATGATTTGTTCATATCTAGCTTAGGTCAAAATGACTTGGACATTTCTTGAACATTACAAAGTAGCTGCATTCACCCTGCATAGTATAATTAGATGGTTTTAGGCAGTATGATGGCCTCCTGGCCTCCATCTGTTACTCCAGAAGGACATGAGTCCTCTACAAGTCTTTTATAAAACTGAGAGCCATAACCTTCAGTTATCTAATCAGTTGTTTTGAATACCCTACGGTGCCTTAAATGGCCGTAGATATCTATGTTTAGCAGCTGAATGTCATCCACCCTGTGAAGGCTGACACCCCAAAGGCATAATTGACTTGTAAAGAAAATAGTTGCCCTGTCAGGATACAGAAAGATGAATTGGGATGGTTCAGAAAAGTTGTTATTTCTGTGGGCACAGCATCACAAAAAGGTTGAGGAAAAACCTCTGGAGATCTTCTACCCAATCCCCTGCTCAGTGCAGGGTCAGTTAGAGCAGGTTGTCCAGGATTTTGTCCATCTGGATTTTGAATATCTCTAAGCAGGAAGATTCTGCAACCTTTCTGAGCAATTTGTTTCAGCACTTAAACATTTCCTAGAAAAAAAAAAAGGCAGCTCCTGCATTTCCATCTATGTCTGTTGCCTCTTCTGTCACTGAGTATCACTGAGAGGATTCTTTTGTGTTCTACTACTCCACTCCATCAGGTATTTGAACATGTTGATATGGAAAGACAGCAAAACAGAAATGCTTTTGTCTGGTGCCACGAACAACTTCTGCTGGCCATAGGGTACCACCAGAACAGTATGCACTGCATTCACAGGGCCAAAGCTTAAACCGTGCTTGGCAAGCAAGGGAAGTTTTTGTACTGCTCATTTACCATTTTAAATAAAAATGGCTTAAATTGTTGTGGTATCTTTGCTTGGAATGCAAAGATGGTTGCAATTTACATAGACTAGTCAGGACAAAGATACTGTGGTGTCTTATTGCAATTTATTTTTCAATAGGAGGTTAAGGTGCAATTAGATATGCACGCATCTTTTCAAAAAGCACGAGCAGATTGTCTTAAAAATTTGAAACATGGTTGTGAAGTCCTCTGAATAAACTGTTAATGCAGCTAAAACAGGTAGCAGTACTATTAAAATAAGAACTAGTCTTAGTGCTAGGCTCAGTGCTAGAGCCAGCATACAAATCCCCCTAAACAGTGTGCAAATTTGCACATACCTAGAATGTGACTGCTTTCCTTGAACTAAACATGTGCTACATACATAAAAGCCAGATGAAACCAACAGATAGTGTGCTTCTTCCAAATAGTATTTTTCTTCTGTTAATTTCTACACTCAAAAAATACAGGGGATCTCAGTGCCCAGAGCTGAATGACCATGACTATGAGAATGATCAACTCCCAGCTGACCCTGAACTCGTGCAGGATCTGCTGCTCCAGCTGGATCTCTGCTAATCAATGGGGCCTGATGGGATTCATCTGAGACTCCTCAAAGTGTTATCTGATGCCACTGCAATGCCTCTCTAGATGTTTTCTGAGTGGTCTTGGTGATCTGGAGAAGTCCCAGCTGACTGAAAGATGGCAAATGTCCCAATTTTCAAGGATGACAAGAAGGAGGACCCTGGAAACTACAGGTCTGTTAGTCTCCCTTCAGTGCCCAGTAGAATCAAGGAAAAATTATTCTGGGAGGTACTGAAAAACACCTGTAGGATAATGCAGTCATTGGTCACATTCAGGATGGTGATGAGGAGAAAGTCTTGCTTGTCAAACCAGATTTCTTTCTATCATGGAGCAACTCACCTAGCTGACCTAGGAAAGCCTGTTAATGAAATATTTTTGGAATTCAGGAAAGCTTTTGATACGGTCTACAGTATCCTTCTTGACAAAAGTGCTGTGAAAAGGGACCTGGGGTCCTGGTGGATGGCCAGCTGAACATGAGTCAGCAGTGCCCTGGCAGCCAGGAGGGCCAACCCTTCCTGGAGTGCATCAGGCACAGCATCACAGTGGGGAAGGGAGGGATTGTCCCCTCTGCTCTGCTCTGCAGCGGCCTCACCCCGAGTGCTGGGGGCAGTTTGGGCACAATATAAAGCTATTAAGCTATTAATGAGTGTACAAAGGAGGAATGAGGATGGTGAAGGGACAGGAGAGGAAGCCACTTGAGGATCAGCTGAGGTCACTTGGTTTTTCAGCCTGAAAAAGATGGGGAGACCTTGTTGTGGTCTTCAGCATCTTTATGAGGGGAAGTGGAAGGGCAGGTACCGATATCTTTATTCCCCTAACCAGTGACAGGACCTGAGGAAATGAAACATGAAGCTGAGTCAGGGGAGGATTTTTTTGGCTATCAGGAAAATATTTGTAACCCAGAGGGTGGCCGGGCACTGGAACAGTTCCCCAGGGAAGTGGTCACAGCACCAAGCCTGACAGAGTTCAAGAAGTATTTGGATAACACTCTCAGGCACGTGCTGTGACTCTTGGGGTGTCTGTGCAGAGCCAGAAGTTGGACTCGATGATCCTGATGGGTCCCTTCCAACTCAGCTTATTCTGTGATTCTGTGATTCTACAGTTACTGGTCAGTTGAAAATGCTTTCCGCAACAGTAGCCTACTGCAAATCATCTTTTCTCTGTCATTAACTAAAGTATAGCTATAGAATGCACTCAGGATTTTAGGCTAGTGAAATATATATCTCATGGTAAGTTATTACATTAGATTATGAGCTGCATTGATTCATATTGTCAAAATACTTTCCTGACCATATATATATTTAATATTAACCATTAATGAAGAATATGAAAAAAAGTATTTTTCAGAATTGACTGATTTTTTTAAAATTTTCTACATAAAAAGTAAGTAAGTTAAAAACAAAACTGGAAACACTTTTCATCAAAGAAACCCCTGATGTATTTGGAAAATGGAAATCCAAACACAAATCCTTTTTTTGTGGTGTCTTAGAAAATAGCGATGATTGTTCAAGCCATGTCTGTGCCCTACAGATAGATATCAGAATTGCTTATTTTAGGATACTAATCTAAGCAGCTTTTAGCAGAAACAGAAAAGAAATTGTTGCTGCAGAGCTCAGTAGATACAAAAACCTCTATTGCATCCCTCTTCCCATTATTCAGAAGGGCTGGGAATAGCATTTGAATAATTTTGCTTTTGGAATTTGGAGGTCAGGTGGGTTACAACACATTTTCTCTGGATGTTTTGCTTTTGTGTAAAAAGAAACAGCATAGGACCTACACACAGAATTTGGGATTACACTGCTCCCAAGGTGGTGTCCATCCAAGTACCAGTATGGTGGAGAACCTGGTATCTTGCTGTTACAGAATGCCAGAATTTTCGAGTGTGTAATGGGACGAGAGCAGAGATGATCAGCAGTGATCACAGAAGGAAACATTTTCAGATTTTTCACCATTGACTTAGAGCAGAAACTTTCAGCTGTATGTTGGGAAATGCTGCAAAGGTTACACAACTTTTTATATCCATTGAAGGGCAGTGGGTCAAACAGAAACAACACACAGGTGACGAGTATTAATCAGATACTATTTAATAATAATTTAATCTGGTAGTCAAAAAGAACACAAAAACCTGATGATGTTGAGATTTCAATTCCATAAGTTTGATAGCCCCATCATTATTTTTTGCTGCCTCATACTAGAAATATGTAAACTGCCATTTAGCATAATCTCCCAAATCAGTTGCTTTTCTATATAAAAAGGCAATCATAAATCACTATTCATGTCACATATCTGTAAAAAATACACAGTGAAAAAATTTGGGTAAACATAATTTCTTTGAAAATTATGTCATAAAGTCTTCCCATTGAGCATCCAGTTTTTGTTATCTTTCTTTGGAGATTTTTTTAAATGAAAATTTTTTATTATGCTTTAATGAAAGCTCCAGGCATAAGAATAGGAATAATTATCATACAAGTTATTCACAGTCACGGTATTCAGTCCTGCAGTACCAAAGGATGCAATTTATTAAGGATTCTTATCAAAAGAGGTGACATCTAATCTCACAAAATTGCTAAAGCATAAATGAACAATTGGGAACTACAAATGCATCATGTATGGAAAGAGAGATACTCCTAATTCTAAAAGCTATCCATAAGAAAACTGTCTCTTTAAAACAATAATATGTACTATGTGAATGCCTGGTCTGGATGACTCTATCTCCCCTTATGAGAAAATTCCCTTTCTAAAGGTTCCAGATCCACTCAGTGATCTTGCTCTGAAGCTCATTTTCTCCTCCAAATTGGGAGGCAACCCCTAGCCCAAAACAGAGAATATGGAGGATAACAAATCTCTGTAACAATATATTCATCAGATCCTCCTTCCCTAGCTCAGCAAGCAAAATTACAGCACACAGACCTTAGAAAATAAAACAGTCTTGAATTTTCCCACAATTTTGTGCCCATTCAGCTTTTGTTACTGAAAGAAATCATGATGCTCCTCTTTCTCTAGTATTTACTCATTTTTTCCATATTGGGATTTTTTTAGTTCATTAATAACAAAGGATAAACTATGCTTCCCATCTTGAAGACAAGATCAATTTTTAAACGCACTAACCCTGAATAAAGCTGTCCTTCAAGGTTGTGGACAGGGAGACAAATTGCAGGACTGAGCACACCAGAAGCACTCTCATTGTCATAATAACTGTGTCTTCTTTATTGGTCTGGGGTACCTCATGGAAGCTCTGTAAGGGCCTACATCAGGAAAATGTGATTTACTTTTATTTCTCAAGATTTGCAACAAGCACAAACTGTGACTCACTCTTGCAAGTGCCTGTGCAAACGACTTTGCCTTCCAGTGAGCAGCTGTGCACGTGGCTTTGCCTAGGAAGACACTGAGCACCAACAGAACTTGTGGTATTGCAGGCCCAGGTCTTTAAGTTGCTGAGCATGTTCAGCACTAGGGATAGTAGGTAGGCACTAAATATTTTGAAAGCATTTAAGATCTTCAACGACTCCCTTCCCTGCTTGTAGTTAAAGAAGTGTTTCCTAAATTCCTTATGCTTTCCACAGAAAAGAATTAAAAAGCCATAAAGATGAAAATGGACTAAAGCAAAGATCATAAAAAGCAGCACTGGGACACCAGGGAGGTGAGTGTTTCTGCTGCAGTCATTGCTAGCATGTGTGTTTTTCTGTGTTCAGGTCCCAGTCTGTGGTGGAAGCCGGCACGCTGAAACACGAGGACCAGGGGGAAAGTGAGAACACCCAGCCGCTGCTGGCTCTGGACTGAGCTCTCACGTGCCCAGCAGAGATCCATGACCAGAGCTCCCCCACACCAGAACCCCACAGAGCACGCCACACACAGACACACGCACGCACACACGCACGCACACACGCGTTTCGCTTGGTAACAAGTCCTTCGTGTTTCCTGACCAAGTAACATCTGCCACCAGCCATCTGTCCCTGCGGCCAGCGCTGAAGAACTGAGAAACTTCTACTCACACTGCAGCCTGTCCATATACAAAGAACTGGATTTTTTTTTTTTTTTCTCTTAGACTTGTGACATTAAAATATTGGAAATGGTGGGACTGCATTCTTTGCTTAAAGAAACCAGGGTGTCTTAATAGTGTTCCTGAAGACTCCAGCAGGGATGTTCATTTTATAGCAGTGAGGGTTGTAAGGGTTTTAAAGAAAAACATCTCAGATTTAAACTTTACACTGTAATCAGCAAGTGTAATCTGGGTTAAAGGGCAGAATAATCAGCATCTATAGAGTACTTGAGTTTTACAGAAGGATTCTGCATTTGAAAAAGAACCCCAGTGCCAGCATAATGCCATTCAACATGACACTTTGTGACTGCCTCATCCATGCAACTTGTACGGGGGTCACATTTCAGTACATAGCAAAAATTGTTCTTAACTTTTGAAGCCCTTCTAAAACTGCCAGCTAAGTGGAATGAGCTGTGTGACCAGCAGACACACACAATGTGAAATGCAATTATTTGAATTTAATCATGATTAAAATTTCCACAAGCAACACAGGAGCCTATAAGACACGTGCGTGTGCATGTGTGTGCACGTGTGAAGGAGGTGGTTCCAGGGAGAAACACTGGACAAATTCTGCAGTGATTAATGGTTCAATCCAGATTGTTTCATTTATATCACAACAGCAAATGAAAGCTCTGCAGAGCCATTTACCCCCTTACGTCCTGCAGTCAGGGAAAAGTGTAGCCAGAAAGGTATGCTGATTGCAGATGTGGGCCATGGTAAAAATGAAAAAGGAAAACTTAGAATTAATTATTCAGTACAAGTTTCTACTAGAAGGAAATGTTGAAGAATAGAAGAACTGAAATGCCAAAGATCAGTTTGTTATATCTCTGTTTGCTCTAGCTGCAAAGAGAGTACCATTCCTTCATTGAAATGGAAGCTGGATTAAAGAAATAAAAGAACAATCGTTATCAAATTGCATGTGCAGTGACTTTATTTCCTAAAACAGTTACAATCACTGTACACCCTTTAAATCTTCAATTAAATTGCCATACATTGACAATTTACTAGAACAAGCAGTTGGCAACAATATATGAAAGGTAGCAGTGTAAACCATACATACAAAATGAGATGACAACGGGCACAAGGGTTTTAATGTGCACTGGAACACCCACTGAATTCTCAAGTGTTGGGCTGAAGCAATGATATTTCAAGCGGACATGGCCAGCCCTAACAGATGGATTAAGAAAATACTGCCTTTATCTACAGCATTTTACGCCTGCACAGGGCAGGAAGGACATCCTGCCAGATCCTATCAACATACCTGGGATTTACCCACTAGTTTTTGTACAGAATAACCTCACTCAGAGTAACCTCTTACTGCAGCAACATATCATCAATACAAAGCCTGGCCTCCATGACAGAGAGCCAGTCTTTAAGGCAGTGGGTGGCCCCAGCAAGGCAACACAGAAGTCAGAAAAAGAAGCAGAAGCTAGCAGGGACGTTAAGAAAATAAGATGACTGAGCCCATTTTTCTTTGGGGTTTCTTCCATTCCCCCCACCTGACATCACCACCTATTATAGGAAACAAGGATGTCAAGTCCTGGTAGCAGCTCCTTTCTCTTCCCTGGACTCACAGAGACTAAAAGGCATTTGGATTTGTCAAAGAGAATGTGCTTAAAGCAGAAAGTAAAAACTCAAAGAGACAAAAAAGACAGACATTTGCTATTATACCGCAGCATTGATGAAGAAATACTTTGGTTTGTGATTTTTCTCTGTTAATACATTTACCCCCCCACCATTGAATCTTTGTAATGATCTATTACAATCATTGTTCATTAAAGTGGGTCTTGTCCTGCGCAAGAAGTGCAAATATTGCTGAAATCTTGAGGATCAAACCTTGCAAAGGATAAATTATTTACTTTCTTTAAATGTGATATGAATAAATACATATGATGCCTTGTATATAACTGTCTGAAGCCTATGGTAACTATGCAGTTACCATAGGCTCTTACACAAATTCTGTGCAAACAAGGTAACAACAGGCAGGGTGGAATACACATCCTAACATGGTGATGAGTACATACATACAGTTGTGTTACAAACTATATTGCCTTTGTCTGCCATTTCCTTCTGTAAATAAATCTAACAAAAAACAAAAAAAAGAGCAAATTGCTATGGATTTCCGTTGAAAAAAACCCCTTCCACTAACTTCTTCCCTTGTCATTTCCGATGTTGAAAAGCTTTTTCAACACAGAATGCCACTTGGCAAACAGGAACATCTAAAACAATATGCCAGTAATTCACTGCATAATTTCTGCAGTCTGCTCTATGTATCCTCCCCATGTAGAGAGCTAATCCAGTAATTGTACCTAACAAAATTATCCACTCTCTGCTCCCTGACAGGTGGGCATAGAATAAATTCACTTCAGTCTTGCAGGAACACCTTGTCTTATTTGAGGCACTTAAGATTTTTAAATGGCCAATGTATCACTACACAATCTAATAAACAGTGCTGCTCTGGCACACACACATCTTGGGAGATTACTTTTATCTATTTGCCAATTTTATCTATTTGTCAATTGCAATTGGACAAAATAAAGTATGAGCCTTGAAAGGAACAATGGAATAATCTGAAGGATGGCATGGATTTTCATAAAGTTCCAAAGCTTTTACCAATCCTTCAGCATTTAATCCAAGCTATAGAAACTAAAATGCAACATTAATAAAAAATTAAACCAACTAAACCAACAAATTTAGTTTTAAAAGTTCTTGATTTTTTCTTTATACAGTCTTTACTTTAGAGAATTAGCTTATAATTTGTACTGCTTGATCACTTCAAAAAGCCATAAAATACAGGCTCTGACTTGACAGCTAACAGGATATTTAAAAAAACATTTTCACTTTTTTACCCCAATAAGAAGTACCCTATTTCCAGTTTTGCATGATCTCCAAAAGTATTTTTACATTTTCTAAAGTGTGAAACTTATAAATCTTTACAGTTTTTCATTATTCTTAACCGAGAACTGTTACTTTCCTGCACATTGTGTACAGTTTCATGATTATTTTTGATATGGACAACATGCTAAAACCTAATTATCGTAGCTGTCTAAAAGTGACTCTTGATAAGACAGAGTTTATCAGTTTAATATTCAAAAAAGGAAATTAAAGTGCACATTTCCAGAAACTGGTTACACTAATTTATGGCACAGTCACCATGTGTTATATGGCATTACAAAGTTTAATTACCTAGTAAAATACAAAAATCTGAAAAGCATTCAGTTTATGGGAATGCAAGGCTCTTATCTGCAGTTTCTTTCAGCAAATGTGACATTCAGGTCATGATATTCCAATGCCGTGCTGCAGACTCTGCAGTAATAAACCACTGAGTCCTACACAAATAAAAACTGTTCTGTGTCTTTTGGACAACAAAGTCAAAGCTGCAGAGACTAAGCAACCTCAGTGTCTCCTTGCTTAGTGTTTGTCACTCACAGCCCTCAGTAATGATGCCCAGAGCATCCTAGCACACCTGTCCGCACCCAGCTGGTGCTGAGGGTGAGGAGATAACGGCCAGCCATAAACATCAGCAGCACAATCTCTGCTCTCCGTCCCCTGTTAGTGTTCTTACAAGTTAAAAGTTGAGGGTCCTGCACACTACATCTCTCATTAAACAGTACAGACCCAAAAGATCTGCCAGCTGCTTAAACATCTAACTCATTTTCTTTCTTGAAAATAGGCCTTTTTATCATATAGTAAACTCTTTATGGCAAATACATACTGTAAACAGTACTGGGATCAGACTACTTCAACATTATGTCACACATTCCAAGACAAGGAAAACACCATTAGGTCAATTAAAGGATCATTCTAGCACTCTGTAGGATGCTGGCAGCGGAAGTTAATAGGAATTAAAAACCTGAAGCTCTTTGTCTGCTCTGCATTTTGGCAGGAAGCCAAGCTGGACCTTGTCCTTCTGCCCAAAGCACAAGAAATTCTTCATATATTTTTTTTTCTGCTCAATGACCACCCAAGGGCAGCCAAGGAGGAACCTCTGGAAGGAGGGGCCCCAGAATCACGCTGGCTAGAAAAAGGATATCACACCAGAAGCTTTTGTAATGATAGGAGAAACAGCAGCTCACCATATAATCCTAAAAACTGTCAAGTACTTTAAGATCTGAGACTAAAAATGTCAGATTTGCTCAATATTTTCCAAAATCACATTATCAAAATGAAGGTCACCTGCTAACTAAGAGAACTATTCTGTTTTTGAAGGACAGAAGCTTCACTAGGCAGCTATTATGCAAGTTTCTGTTTACATTTCCAGGAAGGCAAAAGAAGGCCACACTTGGCAAAAATGAAATTTGTTCATAAACAGTGTTCTCCTTCTGCTGATAGCTAGAGACGCACTTGTATATATATATCACCTTTTTTAAAAAATAGTGGTTAATTAAAGAAGATTTGTTCATAATTAAGCTAGAAAAATACAGTTACTCAGGTAGAAAAAGTACAAAACATACATAATCCATTCACATTGTCTACAGTGATAACATAGGGACATGTTCTATGCCTAAAGCAGCTAACATTACACCTGCATACTGATTTTCAAAGTCAATTGTGTGCATATGTTTGCAAGTATCTAACATGTTGCTTCCCAGACAGAAGGCCAGGAAGTATTCCCTAGATGTAAAATCATAAACCTTGTGCCTGTACATAGCTGAGCAGGTGACTGGTTTTGTAAAGAAAATACAGGCATGGCAAAAACATCCGCACATTTCTGTTTGAAAATCCAGATCTATTGTTTTTTGGCTGACAAGACTTGTATTTTCAGACTTGCAGCCAGAAAAACAATACACATCAGTGCTGTATCAGTATGAACAAAACATGGCTTCTTTTTTTCTTTAAGCCAAGTCCACTCTGATTGTAGAAAGTCATCCTTATCTTTTCTTACCCTTAAAATGCTTGTATATTTTGTATGCTGGATAAATTAATCCTATTTTCATACTCCAAAGGAGTTAATACTCCCCTGCTCCACACATCAGAAGAAACTCCCATTCCTAAATGGCAGGAAGGGTACGTCTCTGCTGAGCTGTTAACTCAGGGTGCCACACATCCACAATGAATATCAGGCGGTAACTTTCCGCATCCTGCCATACTTCATGCTCAAAAGAGTCATCAAAAATAAGAACTTTCCCTTCTTCCCAGTTTCTGTAAAACAAAAAAGAACATACTTTAGTGTAGCATTTGAAGTGACATGGAGCAGGTAAGCTATAGATTAGCTCTGAAGATGCTCTTTGACATACAAGAAAGATTTAAACAGTACAGATTGCATAGTCAAGATTTCACTGCCTAATCCAGAGAGACTGGAGGATGGGAACTTTAAATAATATACAGAAAGATCAGTCTAATGGACCTTCATATTATTGAGGGATCCTTCCCCCTCATTTTGCACAGTTATGCTCACAAACACATTCAGACATTTATGATACATATCATTCATCATACTTTTAATGACCTGAGTCCATTAAGCAGGGAGTGGGTACAATACTGATTTTTTTTTTCTAAAAATCAGAACAATGCCTTTGGAAGGTCATGTGATCCAAGCCTCTGTTCATAAAAGGACTCACTGCAAAGTTAGATCCAACTTTGAGGTTAGATGAAATATTAAAAAATCCACTACTGAAGAACCTGAGATATCTGCCACCATGGTCACTCTACCATCTTACTGTGAAAACTCCCTTTTACCTACATGGAAGTTCCTTCACTGTCACTTGTGTTCATTACCTCTCATTCTAAAACTGCACCTCTCTGAAAAAAGTCTGTCTCTGTCTTCATTAGTAGTTAAGACTGTAACTAGGCTTCTCTTTAGCCTTCTGGTTTCCAGACTCCAAACCAGTTCATTAAGTTTCTCCTCCTAATCATCTTATTCATCCTGCACTGGAGTCCCTCTAGTTTATCAATGACTTTTTTCTAACTAAAGTGTCCCAAATTGGACCCAGTATTCCAGAGGCAGTGTCTTGAATGCAGAAGAGAGAGGAAAAAAATGTCCTGCCTCCTACAAATTTACTAACACAGTCCAATACACAGCTAGACTTCAATACAGAAGAAGACTATAAGTCATGTTCAACTTGGCCCCTGGGGTCCTTAAAGCCCTTTTCTGCAAAGCTGTTTTCCAGGCAGTCATCACCCAGCCACTACAGCTGCAAGGTGTTTATCTGTTATCAGCTGCAGGGCTTTGCATTTGCCTTTGTCGAACTTCATCACGTTTCAGCTGGCAGCTTCTCCAGTCTGCTGAGACCTGGATTCATAATTTTGAAAAGAAGTTTAACACCTGATTATACACCTCCAGGTGAGACTGGATGAATAACAGTCAAGGCAACAATGGTCACAGAAACATTCCTTCCTAAAGCCACTCTACCATGAACACACACTCAATTTTTTTTAACAGGATCCCTCAGGAACTGAAGCAATCCAAGAGGATGGATGCCTTCAGAGGGAAGTAAGCAGTGAACAGTAACAATGGTAAAGAAACAAAGGCCTTTTCCAGACAATGATGGAAATACGTTGCTTAAGCTCATTCAGCTGTATTCATTTACAGAGAAAATAATTTTCTTTTCTCAAAGACAGGGTGAAAAGTAGGTTCATACTTCCAATTCATCTGTGTATTTTTAATTCAACAAAAGGAAAGACTAACTATCAAAATTTTGGGGTTGTGCTGTAATGCTCTGAAGAGAAATTGAAATAGGATCAATTGAAATAATCAGCTAAACATAATTTAAACAAGAGCAGACAAACCAGAAAGCGTAACAGAAAAAAAAAAAAAAATTGCACTGACTTGCACATGCCTTAAAGGCCTAGATAAATAGACTTTTGCAGGTTTCAGATATGATCATGCAGGGGTTTTTGCTACCATGTGAGTTATCTGGTAAAAAAAATGTTGTCTGTCACAAAGACCCTGAGTTACTGGTACCACGCTAAAGCTACATCGGTTTTATTAAAGTCCATGGAAGTAAACCACTTGCAATGTTATATTGTGGTTAAGAAATTCAAGCAGATTTTGGGTTGTATAATTGGTTTGGTTTGTTTCCAGGGGGGGTTGGTATAGGTTTTTCTTCCCCTGGGTTTTTTGCAGGTTTTTTTGGGGGTGTTGATTTTGAGTAGAGTTTTTTGGGAGGCAGTGCCAGGGGTGTTTGGTGGGGAGGTTAGGGGATTTGGTTTTGCTTTGTCTGGAGCAATTGAGATTTTGTATTGTTTTTCTTGTTGGGCGGAGTAGCTGGGTTTTCGGTTGGTTTAGGGGGTTTTTTGGTTTGTTTTTTTTTTTGTCTGGTTTTGGGGTTTTTTTGGTTGGTTTGTTTTGGTGGTTTTTTTGTTGTGTTTTTGTTTTTGTTTTTTTTAATTAAATCAAGCCTGAAAAGAACTGCTCTAAATAGCCTGAAAGTGCAACTCAGTTTAGGACAATAAAAACCTAGGCACCCAGATGAAGTAGCTTCAGAGGTTAAAACCCAGGATCTATCATTTGCATCATAATGGGATCGGCTGTTTTGCACAACAAAGAAAAAGTCATAAAGCTGACAGGACTATTAGCCCCTTTTGAAAAGGCTAGAGACCCCACTATTAGCATGCAAATAAATATTTTCTAGAAGCCTGATGGTGTGAGAAACACTTCTCAGTGGTAACACAGGGACCATATTGTTCTGGTCTGGTGCTGAGCCACTTTGGGGTAGTTTCCAGATAATTTTCCGTATCAGCTCTAGTGTCACTTGTTCAAGGTGAGATCTGCATAACAGCTGTACCTTCACCTTCATTTCAACATAAGGTTACATTCCTTGGCAGCCGTGTTGGATTATGATAACTAGATATTATTTACCTACCACTTTTGTACATTATATCCTGCCCTTTACAGAGCTGGGACTTCAAAAACGGCCAAGTGACCTAAAATGACCAATGCTACGCAGAACAAGAAACATGGAATCATAATAGTTTGGGTTGAAGGAATCTTTCAAGTCAAAACCTGCAGTGAGCAGGGACATCTTCAACTCAGTCAGGTTGCTCAAAGCCCTGTCCAGCCTGATCTTGAATGTTTCCAGGGATGGAACATTAACAAATCCCTGTGGGTTCCAGTGTCTCACCACACCCTCTATAAAACACTTCTTCCTTATATATAATCTAAACTGACCCTCTTTTAGTTTCCAATCATTACCCCTTGTCCTGTTGCAACCTGATACAAACTGTCCCAATCCTTCCTAAAAGCTCCCTTCCCTCCCAAAAGGCCATCATGAGGTCCCTCTGGAGCCTTCTCAAAGCCAAACAACCTCAGCTCTTTCAGCCTTTTCTCATAGTGGAGATGTTTCAGCCCTCTGATCATCTTTGTGGCCCTAAACCACAAGTTATACCACCTTCAAACAGCTTCAAAAAACTCGTCTGCAAGTGAAGGAGTAAAAAACAGCACTAGACAGTGCTGATTTGCCTGTCCATCAAATGATGAGTTGCATTGCAACCCTCTAAACAGCCATGCTGGGTGGCACAGAGGTAACCAAGCATGAAATTTTCATTGTTTCTGTTCGCTCTCCTGCGCACACAGCAGTGGCACAGGAGGCCAGAAAAGGCATGGTGCTAACATTCCTTTTCCAGCCAGCTCTCCTATTGGAAACCACCAGTTTACCACTGCTATGAACCACCAGGAGGAAAGGAATGGAAATCACTCAAGGTAAGTCTTCCTCCTGGCACCATTCCCTTTGAGAGTAGCTCACACACCTCCTCTGCCAAAGGGGAGGGATACATAAAAGCCCTTTCCCTGCCAGCAGCAGATACACTTAGAGTGCTTCCAGCCAAAATCTCACCCTTGTTTCTGAATGTACAGCTCTTGCTGTAAGCAACTGATCTTAACACATTTCAGCAGAAGTTGTAGTCAGCTCTTGAGTGTTTTACATGTGAAATGAATATGTCTGATGCACAAGGCTGACCCAGATTCTGGAACGTGGACACTGACATGCTCTATGTTCTGTCTGCAGCAACAGACATTTTTCTGCTCTTGACTTTGAGGGAGCACTGCTACCAAGGATTTAGTTAAATTCATTCTCCACAGGATTATCCCTTCTGTCCAGGTTAAGACAAAGAAGGCCTTATAACAGGTCGTGAGCTGTAGACACCTGCTCTTTTGGCAGCAGAGCAAAACCACTATTTTGTTAACACCAGCTACTAAACAGCGACCTAATGGTAACATCATGCAGTCACGACCAATCTGAACTCACATTAATGTCCTAAAGTGAAAAGACTCCACACCTCTATATCACTCCTCTAAGGCAATTAGCTACCTCTCCCTCCCTCCCGATTGTTTTGGATATTGGATTGTAATGATGGAAAATAATGGCCGTCACTTCCTAGATGTAGGTAGTTTAGGTTGTAACACTGACTATAAGCCACATGTTGGCAGGAGAGTATGGTAACAACACTTTTTGTTATTAACAGCTGGATACCTCTATTCTCAAAAATTCCAAAGAGTTCCAGTTGTCGTTGTTTTCAAATGTTATTAAAAAACCTCCTTTGTTATGTATTGCAGTCATGCAGACAAGAGTAGTATTTCATTTCTCAGAATCAAATTAATTATATTTCTACCATTAATTACATTATTACATTGAAAATAGTTCAAAATTAACACTTGTTGCCATCAGAAACTGCAGACAATATAAGAATCTTATAATATATACAGATACTAAGCATCATGAGAATTTCACTTAAGTCTCAGCAAATTAAGCCTCTAAGCAATAAGAAGTATAGTTAACACTACATTTTTCTTTCTGTGTTTAATAATATAATAAGAAAACCTTAGCACATTTTCCCATATTTCTAAGGGGAGTATATGCCCTGATTGTAAATGTATAAGCTATTGCATTTAAATTTGTTTTGGACTGAGATAAAACTGACTTGAAATTCAGTATAATTTTTCCCTAATGGGTAAGAAATTTCACTTAAAGCACACTTTAAAGAAAAGCCACCTGTGAAATTCATTTGGCCTAAAACTTTATAGATGTCGTCATCCTGAGATCAACTTCAACTGGAATATTTTAACTGAATTATAACAAATAATACAAACTGAAAAGGAAGTTACTGCTGGAAGTACCATGGTATTCTGTCACAGCAGTGAAAACGTAGGTATATTTTAGTCTTAGCTTCTGCCAAAGAAACAACAAATTCAAAGTCTCTCCAAAATTAAAATAAATACAGGAACTCTGTTGGCAGCAATATTAGGCTGGCATTGTAAGAGTAAACAGAGACTCCATTAACCCAGCCCACTGTTATTTCCATGCCATAGCAGAACAGGTGTGTCTCAAAAGGTTCTCCTGGCAATAAGTTTGTACCATGAGTCAAAGTGCAAACTGCCTGTTTAATGAAATATATTGCACATCTGGGTCATCACCCTTTTTTTTTCTTTTTTTAACTACATGCAGTCCCATCCCTTTTTCAGTCTTGAAGAAAGTGTAAAAAAACCCAAAAACCTGAACCAAAAAGACAACCAAGCAAGCAAGCAACCCCTCCCCCAACATTGCAACCATACCTGTTCTCTTGGGCACACCGTATTCTGCAGCCTTCCTTAGGGATCACCAAGCCCAAATGCATCCTCAGCCGACAATTGGTGGGCCCTGTGTGGGGCCAGACATGAGTCCCTGGGTGCATGATAGAATATTTGATCTGCAAGAAGAGAAAGGCTCATTTTTCAACACATTCTGTTTCACAACCCTGCTGCTGGGAGTTCAGGATTTCATTCAGTCTCATCCTTGGTGATGGGTGAAAAGTGTAATGCCATCTTTTGTTTGAGTTTCAGCAGCAATTCTCTATCATATCCTAAAGGCATTTAATACTACAAAACATATGTCTTGTGGTGGTGTGTATGAAACCAGGGGTGTGCTTGTGTGTGAAAGCACACAGTTTTAATTTTAAATAAAATAACCAGTATTCACATTTCAAGCTGAATATAATTATCTTCTGTCCTATGGAAATACTTAAAAGGATGGACAATAGGAGACACAAGGCTTGTGTTGACCAGACACAAGTCAGCCAGCCCCTCTCAGATGACATGTCTGTGGAGGTCACTGTCAGCCTTGGCTGTGGCAACCATGAGAAGGTGGAGTTCAAGACCATGAGAAGATGGAGAAAGTAAAAAAGCAGAATTACTATCCACAGCTTCAGGAGAGCAGATCTGGTCTTAATCAGGGATCTGCTGGGAAAAATCCATTGAGAGAAGAGGGGTGTAGGACAGATGGTTGATTTTTAAGTAGCACCTTGTCCAAACTCAGTAATTCCTATGTGCAGGAAGCAAGGCAACCCAGAAAAATGTGAAACACAAAAAAGAAGCATATAGGAAGTGGAAGTAGGGTCAGGTTACCCAGGAAGAGTGTTGAGACACTCTGTGCATGGGCAGGGATGAGGTTAGGAAAGTCAAAGCTCTCCTGGTGCTAAATCTGGAGATAGAATTGAAGAGTTTCCTACAAATATCTCAGCAATGAAAGAAAGTCTAGGGTAAACATGCCCAGCTACTAAACAACACAGAATATCTGATGACAAAGGACATGGAAAAGGCTGAGGCACTACATATCTTCTTTGCCTCGTCTTTGCCTCGTCCTGATTTTCAGGAATGCCAGGCACCTGAGACCAGTGAAATAGACTGGAGCACAGATGATTTATCTTCTGTGGAGAAGGATCAGGTTTGGGAACATTTAAACACACTCAACAACCTGGTCCATGGTCCCCGATGGGATCCACCCCTGAGGTCTGAGGGAAATGGATGATGTGAATCCATACATAATCCATGCAATCTTTGAAAGGTCACTGCTACCAGCAGAGGTCCCCGAGAACTGGTGGAAAGGAAACATTGTTCCTATCTCCAAGAAGGGTAAGGAGGATGGTCTGAGGAACTACAGTCTAGTCACCCTTACCTCAGCCCTTGGAAAGGTGATGGAGCAAGTAATCCTGGAAACAATTTTCAAACACAGGAAGGAAAAGAGTGTACCTGGGTGTAGTCAGCATGGCTTTATGAAGGGGATTCTATACTTTACCAGTTTTCTATGGTGAAGTTTCTAGCTTCTAGGTGGATATTGTTTACCTCAACAGTAAGTCTTTGAACAGTTTTCCATAAACATCCTAATCAGTAAAGTGAGGAAGTAGAATCTGGACAAGTTCCTAATGAGGAGAATTGAAACCTGGCATTTAAGCCAGGCTCAACAAGTTATGATCAGAGGTACAAAGTCCAGCTGAAGGCCACTCATCAGAGGTGCATCCCAGGGCTCAGTACTGGGCCCAGCACTGTTTAAGAGCTTCACAGTGACTCAGAAGATAGGACAGAGTGCATCCCCCTCAGCGAGTTTGCAGATGATAGAAAATTGAATAGAAATAGCCAATACACTGCTTTTTTTTTTTTTTTTCCTTTTTTTTTTTTCCCTTCCTGTAAGGCAATTCAGTTTTCACCTACTCCATTAATTTAGAAGGACACTGTCAGGTGTGAGTTTATATGGAAGTTTTAATCCAGGTTATAGACAGAATATTAACAGAAGGAATGTAACTGTGACTGAGTCATGAAAAGAAAAATAGGCTGAGTTATAGTAGTAAAACAACAATGTAAAGCTCATTGACATTCGGAAGCAAACTCTGTATTACCAAGAATGTTAGTTGCTAATGATACATAATGATGTGGACATGGGGGGTGCTTAGTCTGACACTATCCTCCCTTAAAGTCCTGATAAGGTGTCCAGCATAAGATAATTTTTAGGACATTTTTAAGTTTAGAAAACTACTACAGTCAATTTGGTGCTACTACCAGTGAGTCAGCTGTAAACTCTCAAAGGCAATTTTAAAATTTAAAAAGAAGCTTTCAGATAAGCTTAGACTAGAAATGCAAACTATTAAGTAATAAATAGGAAAGTTTAATGTCCTTAGAAGGGGCAAAATTATTAAACAGTATGTCAAGGGTAACAGAAGTCCTGTTTCCAACATGTGAAAAATTCTTAAAATTATGAATCAATTCTTGATAACAAATGTTTTCTCTCGTATCTAATATTAGTCTACCAGAAATTTGATTGAAGCGTTGTAGTAAAAGATACAGTTGGATGAAGAGATAAAGTGAAACTGATAACTTTCTAATATTGTATTATTACTCTTTTCTCTTCACTGTTTAATAGTTTTAAAGGTAGTATGTAAAAGGGTGCAAGCAGATTGGGTTTTTTTCTTTTCTGTTCATTTGGCTCTTGTTGAATCTAACTTTGCATGCTTTGCTGTTTTTTGCCCCCTTTCTCACTTCCAGGAAGAGAGCCCCCTGAGTGTGTCTAGCCCAGAGTGTATTGGTACCTGGCTGCATTACACCAGTGGTGTGGGTACTGGGCGTCGAAGACGCAGATCAGGGGAACAAATCACTTCTTCCCCTGTCTCCCCTAAATCACTGGCTTTCACATCCAGTATTTTTGGCTCATGGCAACAGGTTTTTAAACTTTACTTCATTAAACATTTTATGCATTCCAAGCAACAACTGTCTTTAAGGACATCTAATCCCTGGTTATGGATTATGTTTCAAGCCATATCTTCCACTTCTTAAAATTTCTTGCCAAGAATGTTTGGGGGAAAAGAGCAAGTGCATGTTTTTCCACTGAATGTGTTACACGCTTTCATAAACATTTGGTTTCTTTATAGGAATTGCAAATGTTACTACAGCAAAAAAGACTTAGTGTACTACCTAATGAAAGAGAATTATGCTTTGGTTTAGTTGTCCTTTAAGACTTTAAAACCAGCATTGCTTAATTTGGTGGTAGGTAAACTAAAAAAAAGAAATAATAATTGCAACCAATACCATTTAAAATAATTTGTTTGGTACTTCATGTTGCTATTCAAAACTTGTTTTGCATATATCATATTTTCAGTGGCCTGGTATTAACTATTGCAGGGAAAAAAACTCTAGCACTAATAATTCTTGCTATCTATATCCGGAGATATCTGAAACTCCCAACACAGTACATCATCCATTGACTTGTACAATATTTTGAAGATTGTTCATTCTAAATGCAGGGTGAGGGGAAGGCAGGGGGAAAAAAACCCAACAAAACAGTAAATGTTTTGGAAGTACCAGTGAAGATCTAAAGCTATTCAGAATGTCAAGATATTGTTTACATGTAGGACAATGGATGGTGTTCTGTAATCATATCCTTTTTCTTTGAAAATTTTCATAATTTATTGTAGAAAATTCTAAAATTATTTACATTGGAAAAGTTTATATCAGCGAAGGCTGTGAGCATCTTAAAATTATACTGATTGAGCCTGTGCATGGTCAGTGATTGTATGGTGTCCTCAATAGCTTGTCTGTCTTTCCTTCCCTCCCCTCCTTTTTCAATACAGGCGCAGTTTAGGAAAATGCATTTGGTAAAATGAAATAAAATGTCTCAAATGTTCATTCTCATCTTGGTCTGTGTACTTTCTCATTCTGAATGCTTGCTTTGCACCACTTCATTGCAAGGAACTCATATGTGAAATGGACTCCCTTCACAAGGGGATATTGCATGATCTCTCATGTTTCCTTTACATATTTTTACTAACACTTATCATACGGCTTATTAACACCTGTCTGTCTGAAACAGGCTGCTGTATCAAGTTAAATGGATGTTTCATGCTGCTGTTCTACTTTCCCTTATTTTTCTGTTTCTTACATCCAGGTCCTGTCAGAAAGCAATAGTAACTTACGAACACCAAGAACTATTCTGGAACAAAAGCAGAGTGGTCTAGGTATGTGCCTACTGTTGAAATTTGTTTGATGTTTTCAGCTTTTCATATGCCTGCTGTTCTCTATAGTTGTATATTCTTTGAATAGCTTTTTCATTAACAGGACCCAATAGTACTTGTTACCAATAACATATGCTGAGTGTCTGCCTATGGACTGGACAATTTTTTTGCAGCAAAATTTTTAAATAAGTTATATAACTGAGAAGAGCAAATTGTTTTGAGACTCTTTGTACTACTGGTTTTGTACTGCTCACAACAGGTACACAGGATTGTTTTTAACATAAAGCAGATCTTGAAGATAATGTAGTTTCTGACTGAACTTTTGAATTTTGAAGTAATAATTTTGGATTACAATGGCCTGCTCTGGAAACAGTTAAAACACTTTCCTTGAAAATTTCTGTTTCCTACTGTGGGCAATTGATGAAAGTGAAGATGTTTTTTCTGAGGGGAGGGGGAAGGGGAACAAACCGAAAGTTTCTTGATAATATCGGGGCTTTTGCACATACTCCTCTCCTAAAATCAATTTCTTCTTTTCTGCATTAGAATGAATCATGTTATAATTCAAAGGCTTCTTTCAAATTTTCTTAATTCAAATGATGCTTTCTATTGCTTTATTAAAACAGGCATACATATGTCTCACATGCAAAAAACTGAAATTGTGCACTACTGTAAATCAATATTGCTCTTTTTTTCCTATGTGTCTTTTCGTGGGAATTATTGAGTATAAAAAAATTCATTATCTATATGCATAAATTTAGAAGTAGCTTTTCCTTTATTTGCAAAGATATGTGGTTTTTGTATGTCTAATCTTTCTGTGATACTTTTCTTCCCATTATATTTTTCCCATAGTAAAATGCATACATCAGGTGCTTTTGTTTACTGAAGTCCTGGTTTTTATTATGTGCTTGCTAAAGTTAAATGAATATTCTTTTGTGTGTCACAATATGGCTTGTGGAAGTTGATGTATTTCCATGTAGATGAAGGTATTACATTTGGTGTGAAAGGCTTTTGCCACAGACCAGGCACCAATTTATTTTGGCTGTGATTGGTCACATGTGCTAGTAATGTTTCATCTCACTGGACTGTTACAAGTAATGAAAGGAAGTATCGCTGGTTTTTAAAAAAATCTGCTGCTTCTTATCGAAAATGTAGAATTTAAGTTATGAGTGAAAAATCGCTTCTCCTTTCAACTAGTAATAAAATGTGAAGGAAAAAAAAGGCAACTTTTTTCCCATTTTGTTCATTGTTGTATGTAAATTTCATTAATGGTTGTTAATTACAAAAGTTATTTTTATATTTTTGTCTGTGGTTTTCAGTGATTTGTTTAAACTGCCATTCTAGTGTCAGGAATGCATGAGTTGTAACAAAGTACTGTCATTTTCATGGAGCTGTGCAAAAGACTTTTCAGGAAAGGAAGTAAAGTTAAACTTGATGAAACTTTCGGGTATTTTCTGTTTGTAGCTTTGTCAGTAATGGTAGCTGAAATCTGAATACAGTATTTCCAATTTGTTTAAGATTTTTTTGGGGGTTAGAAGCATTTCCACATACTAAGTCTTTGGAAGTGCATGAGTACTTCATAGCAGCCTGTCATCTCAAAGGTTGATTTGGATGAAAGCAATGAGCAGTATTTTTCCAGTTTATGTTTGTTTCAGGAATTCAGGTTTTGAAAGACGCAACTTTCACATCATCATCATCATCATCAATCATTATCGTCATCATCATCATCTTCATTTTGTTTTGTTGTTTTGCTTATGTTTACATTGATGCTAACTGGTAACTTTTTTTTACCAAAAGTGAAAACAGGACAAGAACTCACTTTGTTAAAGCCAGTCCTCTCTTTGCACATATAGCAGAGTGAGCTGTTTCATGAGTAGAAGCACAATAAGTTATGATAGTTTCAGCCTACAAGTCCCACTCTGACATTACAAGCATATTGTGAACCTGTCCAAGGCACTGCCAAAGGCTGCCTTTTGTGTGGTAAGAGCCATGTGCTTGCATGCTGCATGCATCCCCAATGTAAATGGACGAACACCTGGTTGTTGTATGTATTTTCTCTAACTCCCATCAGGGTCTCACTGTGCGGGCCTGTTTAGCACCTCAGTGCTCGGGGGTTCTTCAAGTGCACCTAACCTACAGGATTATGCTCGTACGCATCGTAAAAAGCTGACTTCTTCTGGCTTCATAGATGGTATGTGCACACTCTCGCACATGCACGCACAACCCATGTGCCACATTGAACTTCTAAAGACTTTAATGGAATCCTAGAATCTTTGGCCTTAGTATGAATTTTATGAGTTTCTATTGCTTCCTTATTGCCCATAGCTTTCTTATGTTTAACTTAATAGTACAGTTAATTCTTGTTTGTCTTGAATTGAACACCAGATCACAGATTTGTAATGTGCGTCAGGAGATTCCAGCAAGTGCATTTTTTAAGTAAACTGAAAGTTTTGTTTTTGAATTCTTTAATCATTTTAAACTCTGTTTTTTATCACTGCTAATTGATCTTGAAATTAAATAAATTATTTGGAGCATATACAAGGAATGGAATTAAAAAGTAATGTTAAATACTGATGGTGAAAATTTTAGGATTCCTGACCTTTTTTTTGTGGGGTTTGGATTACAAAGGAGCAGGAGATTCTCAGTTTTGGATAATCTGGCATAGAGAAGAAACTCTCTCACTAGATTTCAGAATGTAAAGATACCAAAGCACACCTTTATAACTCTGAGGTGAAACAGTATTCTTGCTGTTTTCCGCCCCCCCTGCTTCACTTCTCAGTGTTTGAGTCTAACCTGAATAACCTTGTATGCCAGAATCACCAACTCATTCTGCTTGTTTTTGTACACGTCATTACACATCTTGTAGTTACCAACAATCCAAATTTTCTTCTTTTTAACATCTATTTAGATTTTAGCCCTTTTCCTTGGTCCCTTCTGCATGCCACTCACTTCTAATACCTTCTCATCTTTTCTTTTTTCCTTTCTTCTTCCTTTTCTATTTTAAGATCTCCCTCTTTTGGTAGCTGTTACAAATTTCAGGTACCTGTTTTTCTCTTTCTCAGACACCACACGCGGTTCTGCTGTTAAAAGGTTTTCTATCTCATTTGCTCGACACCCAACCAATGGTACGTTTTGCTTTTATTTTAAAAACAAAATCAAAAAACAAAAGGTTCCTTGCTTCATCCCTTTTATTTTTGTTTCAAATACGGGGTGTACAGTATCATCCAGCCGTCTGTCGTTCCTAACTTCAAGCACAATTCCAGATATATTTGTAATCATCAGATATCCTAAATTCTTTCTTTACCATTCATTAGTATAACTACAACATCAAAATTAATTACTTTGAAAAATTTGCGGAAAAAAATTAAGTGCTACTGTTAATCATGATCTCTCTAATAAATTATTCTCCAGAAGTTCCAATATGATCAGACTGTATGGTACAAGGTACAGACAATGAAATCTGATCTTACTAGACATACACTTCTTGATAGCTGCTGCTTCTTCTTTGTCTTTCTCCTGCTGAGCTGATTTTCTGAGCCTGCCCATTCTAAAATAAATCACTGAATTTACAGCTGGAGTTTATGACTATCTTCTTGAAGTGATGCTAAATTAGAAATAGTAACGCAGAAGCTTTGTTTCTATTCCTGCTAAATTGCTATATTTTTTATGGGACAAAAATTTATTTTACCTTACCATACTTCTCTGTTCATCAGATGTACAAATTACTTAAATATTGCACTAAAAATCACAGCAAGAGAGCTGTGACTTCTTGAGCAGCATTGACCTCTTGAGCTTCAAGAGTGAGAGTTAACTGTCTTCAATTTGCAAAAATTCTCATTTAACACACAGGACAGAGGTATGTCTTTTTCTTCCTCAGCAAAATATTTTGTGCCTCCCTTTCTACATGATTGGATAGGCCCCAGATATATCCTGGTCCTGAAAAGTAGACTCAGTCTTCAGGACCCACTAGACTTTTTCAGATTTCTTAACTGCAGTTTTAAAATGTGCATGATTGCTGGCTGAGTTCAGTGATGGTGATACTGAAATTGCAGTGGAAATCATCAGTATTTTCATGTTAGATTCAAAATATTTTTGCTTAGAAAGTGTAAAAGACTTGAGTTTTTGCTTAGCTTTGCTTAGAAGCAGAGTATTTTTTTGTTACATTCATTTTAAATCCATAGTGACTTTTTTGCACTGCAGTGCTTCTTGAAGGAAAACTATAGTAAGGCTAAATTTATACCATTAAGTTTGTGTTTGGTCTAAAAGGCCAAATCTAATTTCAAATAGAAAAGTCAGGAGTCCATTTTTTACATTACGACTCCAACCAAACAATATTCCCAGAACATACAAGGCCAGAAAGTAAAAACTGAATTTGAGAATCTGTGGCTAATAATAGGATTACTTTCTGTTCCATTTAGTCAGTTTTTGTGACTCCATTCTTTAAAAAAACTATCTAAATAATTTCTGTTGATCACATTGATTGTTCTGACTCATTTCAGCAGTTTTACCACATATCTTTGACAAGATTAATGCATGCAGTTTGAGCTCTTATGAACCCTAAGTTTATTGCAGGTTTCCAGGGGTTCTCTACTAACATAATTCCATATTGATGTTGTTTCATCTGTCCTCTGGATTATCATTTTAATTATCCTTGTCCCTTCCACTCTGTTTTTTTCTTACTTTTATGTTGTTATCACACCCTCTTAACTCATTTCAGACTACCCCCCCAATCTTTAGTTCAAGGAACATGGTGAAACAAGTATCTCCTGAAAGTGCTATACCTTGTTTTCTGGGCCTCTGCAGAACACCCACACCTCTTTAGGTGCTGGTCCATTTCCTCTGTGGAATTTCTAGGCTCCAGTGGTATGTCTCTACAGCTTTTAAATCTTAAGACAGCAGGGTGGCTTTCTGGGATGCTGCGTTAACCCTTTCATTGTCTTTCCTTTTGATGCTTTAAGAAAAAATACAGCCAAAAATCAAAGGCTCTTAGTGTACCGAAAATTGCCTTCTTACAGGGATACTGTCGGGCTTCTTCATAAAATTGCAAATTTATTCGTTGTAACATCATAAAATATTTCTCAGAAAACATTCAAATAAAACACTACACATAGGTTACCAAATTATGTTTTAAGCCATATCCCTTAGACATAAAGATACTACAACAACCTCCTGGGATATGACTAGCTGACAGCAGAATTGTCAAAACTTAACAAAAAAAATTTGGAGGGGAAATTCCTAAAACAAGAAAATTTTATTTCTTCTTTCTTGTAAAGGGCATGAGTGCATTTTGGAATTCCTTTCTGATTCTGTATAACATGCACTATAACAATAATAGTTACTAAAAAGTTAACCTGACATTGTCCCACTTCATTAATTGCAAAATTAGAAAAATAAATTCTCATTGAAGTGATAGTGACTTTTCTGTCAGGGTAAAGAGAAATCTTACATTTTACTGTAAGGCAACAAAAGGGTTTGCGCTTTACATGCATGCATATAGTTATTTAGGATTATTAATATGTATGGCAAGCATCTTAGTGCTTACACTGAAGGTTAGCTACTGACTTTATAGAAGAACAGAAATTAATAGGATGGTGGTGATTCTTTTGTACACAGAAGTCAGGTTTTAATGAAATGCAATATTTTGTTTATTATTTAAGTGAAGCTGACATAAGTACACCTCAGTTGGTTGAATATTTGTAGCAATGGTCCCCGAAATTTGAATATGGCCAAGGTGGATCTAAATATAAGTATAGACATTTGGAGGTTGAAATCTTGTTGAATTTCTTCTTTATGCAAAGTATAAAGATGGGGAGTGAATGGGCAATACTGGATATGCAGGAACATTGTTGCTTATTATTTTATGGGAAAGAACAGTTCACAGTCATAATGCTATCTCTAATAAATGTACCTTGAACTGAAATTCTAAACATTATTTCATTCACTATTGCTTCTTCATTTAATTGTCTTAGAAGAAATTTACAGAATTGAATTGCAAAGTTGTACAGCTGTATGTTGAAAACCCTAATGGACATATTTTCCTCCTCTGAAATGCAACTGGATGAAAAGCTGTTTATTGAGTTACCAAACTTGAATCACTTTAGAGGACTGCAAATTTTTTTAGCCAAGATGTTTAAATGCTTTTTAATCTGTTAGTAATATGGATATGCATGGTTAGTGTATGATCAATACTAACATAGAAAAGCAAAGTCCAGTAATTTTTTAGATTTTTTGGGTTGCTTTACTTACCTGTTCTAATATATGAAACTTTCAGTTTTTCAATACTGTTTTTAAATGCATAAAGGTAGGTGTATATCTGTCTCAAGGTATAAAAATGCTAACAGTGGTTTTCCTTTGATATTAACTGCAGTTAACAGTTTGTTTTCACAGAATACTGGAGATGATAGAACATGAATTCTGCAGATTTATTTCTTGGAAGATACAGCATTTTTAGATCTTGTCTGCTAACAAAATAGCTATCCTACTTTCTTGCATGAATGAGTTACCTATTTAGTCTTGTGCCAGGTATCAGAATGAGTAGGAGAAATACTACCTTTTCCTGACTTTTTTCTTTTTGAGTGATCTGTTAAGTTTGTCATAAAGGGAGATTATCCTTGATGAACTGATTTGGGAGTAGAGCACAGTTCTCATGTTTGAATAATTCATGTGTACACATGTACTTCATGTGTACATGAGAGTTGTATTCCATGTATGCTGTACAGTATCTTTAGCTGGAAATTAGCTCATCTTGTTCCAGTTCCTGTAATATTTAATTTCCTTGATTTCAAGAGATGTATGCCCATACGTGCTAATGTAAACTAAGCACTTTTTATCTTGCATTAATGCAGTACCTTAAATCCTGTCTTATGTTTGGAAATCTCTTTTTTTATTATTTTTTTCTTTTAGGCTTTGAACTGTATTCCATGGTGCCTTCTATTTGCCCTTTGGAAACTCTACACAATTCCTTGTCTCTGAAGCAGGTGGATGAATTTCTTGCTTCTGTTGCTGCTCCGTCAAGGGAAAATCTACAGGAGACATGTACTGGTTATAGTTTGTAATTATATTAATTTTAAATTCTTAAATATTGTCTAGTCAATCTTTGCAGTGTTTTGCAGCTGTAATTTTACTGTAACAAGTAAATTAAGGATATTGCTTTTGAAGAAAATGAAAACTTATATAAACCGTAATTTTACATTTTGCTCTATCCTTTTGTGGATATGGACACTTATAATTCATTGAAGTAATATCTCTGCTGGCTGAGGTAGTAAATTAAGGATTTAATGAAATCATAGTTTATTTCCTTTGTTTTTACATTGGCTTCCCAGTACTGTCCACATTCAGCTGAATTATAGGTAATGCTTTACAGGGAGCATGCAGTAATTCCTAGCTTTATACTGTACTGCTGTACTGGCAGTAACCTCAGCAGAACAGTGTTGCATTTACACTTAAAACTTCATTATTTACTGTTTTAGTATTACGTGGGGCTTCACCTCACAAGTGCTTCGCAGTTACTTAGCCTTTTAGCAGTTTGGGCTGCATTCTTAAAGTTTAGGTGATCTTGAAAGGAAATATAGCTGAATTCCATCCATGTACATGTGTCTGGGAAAATGATATCCCACTGTGAATCTACTGCTGTGTCTTTTGAAATGGTTTCAATTAGGTCAGATTTACCTCATATTAGGATGCGTATAAATGAAGTTTCAGGTGATTGAAAATCATTCTTCCTAAGGAAGTGTCTAAATACTCATGCTTTAATCAGAAACCTTGTACTTGCAAGTACTAATACAACAGTATTCTACCTGTTTGGACTTCTTTTTTTTTTCTACTACAGGATTTTTTCTTTTTCCCCCATTATTTTGTGCAGTTTAGATTTTAATCAGCAGCAGCTTCTTTGATAGGGTGGGCGTCTTATACTTTAGAAGGATTGATGTTACTGAAAAAGCTCAGAGAGGCTTACAAGTATATGAAAATTCTCAGCTACTTAAAATGTCTTTTTATACTGGTTTGGAAGTTTGTGTGTCTTCAAAATCAGTTCTGACTTGAGATTTTACGAGATGAAGAAATACTGAAAAACAAAATGGGTCATACTCCTAGTGTATGGTTGTCACCTTTGTACCAAGGAGTGGTTGGAAAATAGACCTGATACAATTTAAGTCATAGCTGTTTAGTTCTGCTTTCCTGTACTATTTTGAAGTTGTTTGGAGATTAATGCATTGTGTGAACTTTATAGACGTGTTGGACTTAAAGCCTATTCAGGTGCTGTCTTAACCTGTGAGAAATAGCACAGCTTTTGCCAATCTTCTGGCAAGGCACCTGTTACTGAAACTCTGCCTTAACAGCATGAACTTACCGTGTTGCTTTCTGTGCTAAAAAAGAGATTTTTAAGACTTGTCTTTCATGTTGTGAAGTTTTAACACTGGAATCAAAAATGGGTAGCTGAGCAGCTGGTTGTATAAATGTGGTATCTATTTTGCTGGATGGATACACAGTCCTGTGGCTACAGTTTTTGACATCTGGTTTAGGTGAGAATATTTTTATTATTAATGATTCTTTTTTTCCCCACCATTTCAGCTTCTCCGACTTACATGATGCCTCTTTCAGGAAGAAAAATTCCTTTAAATACATTTACTCCTGCAAAAATTCAACCAACTCCACTTGAAACTTTGCCTGAAAGGCTACCGGTGGAGAAACTAACCTTATGTAAGTAAATTCTTACTTACAAAGTAAGTCAGAGTCAAAGGCAGAATTACTAACTTAAGTATTTCCAGCAGTATAATTCTTCCTTACATACTACATGGCTTTGTAGGGCAGCTGCTTCTTAACATTCCCCTCATAAATGGAATCATTTTGTGGGTCAGTGAGAACTCAATAGTATTGCACAAATAGTTTTAACAGTAAAACTGTGTTAATAGTTACTTTCTCTTATCCTCTGAATTGTTTCATTTTCTATGGCATGAAGTTCATGAGCTTTTGCTTTGAAGCATGACAGCTATCTCCAAGATAAAGTAAATTTATTTATTTAAATGGCTGAATTTCTAAGACGTTTTCTGAACACCTAATGTAGAGCTCTGTGACTGTTCTGATTAAAGCTGCCAGTAACATGATAATGCATTCAGTCATTAGTATGTTCAGTCTGAACTACTGGCCAGCTGCACTGTATGCTTTTGAATGGTTGTGCTGTTTAGAGACCAAATTTCACTTGGATTTCTGATTTCATTCGATAGTGTAGCTTATTTGTTTCTTTGCTAGATTACAAGCATTTTTCTTGCCTTTGATGCTTTTTATATTGAGTGTAAAACCTAATACTTCTTTTCTCTCTCTCTGTCTAGCTACCCTTGGATGTCCTGTTGATGTATCTAGTATGAAACCATCTCTTGAAGAGGCCTCACAAGATTCAGAACTTTGTGGTGAAACTCTCTCTGAGAAGAAATGATCAGACAAAACTGGAAACAACTTCTTAAATCGTTCTTTAGTGTGCAGTCAGACAAATTACTGAGCTGTCATTCATGTCTGCATCTGCAATTCATAGTGCATTTAAGAATCTTTATACATGGTTAACTAGTGTGCACAATATTTAGGTCAAGTGTCTTCTCTCACTTTCTAAAACATTTCAGGAAATATACTTACCAGTTTGATGAACTGCACACCTTTTAATGGAAAAACTGCACATGAACCTTTTCTGTGTCTTCAAATACTTACTGTAAACCTGCACAAAAAGAATATGGTATATGTTACAGTGGCTCTATTGATGTCACTGTAATGAAAGTATTGTCTGTTGTCATCATAAACTTCTATTTTCAGGAGTTTATAATCTCCCTGTGAATTTCTTCTGTGTGCTGAAACGTAACACACATCTTGACTTTTTTTAATTTAACTACATTTCCAAAGATATCTCTTCTCCCTGGTTTGGAGATAAGCAGATATTTTCCACATTTTAATTACTTTATATCATATATGCTGCAATAATTAGGCATGATGGAGTGAGTTTATGTATCAGCACTTTTGACTATTTTTTTTTTGTGTTTACATCAGACCTGTAACATTCAAACCTACCTTCTCTTTTATTGTTCAGTACACATTTCTTCACACCTGTGTATCACCCAGCAGATAAAACTGTCTTTTATATGTTTTTATCAAAACTTTCTTTTGCTTACAAAAAAAGACAGTTTTATTTTCCTTGCCATATATTTCTAGAAAAAGGAGATATTAAAAAGCAGGTTTGTAGAAGGAGAAATAGTTACAGCTGGTCTGCTGCTAGGTTTATTCTAAAAACTGTAAATATTCCATCTATGCTTTATTAGTGTCCTTTCACCATAGAAAGAGACTATGTAGTACCAGAACTCAATGCATACTGTTCCCAAATACTCAGGATTCATCATGGCGTGGGAATTTTCATACCTCCCTCCAACCTAGGTAGTTGACAGCAGCTCTCAAAATGCATCCCCCCCCAAAAAAAAACTGCCCCAAAATCCCACACAAACCAACAAAAAACACCCTAAGAAACAACAAAACAAAACAAACACCCCCCCCAAAAAAACCCCAAAATACCCCACAAGAAAAAAACAAACAAACAAAAAACAAACACAAAAAAAGGAAAAAAAATTAGAGCTGTAAAAAGCATTTCTGAATTGGTGGAACATGGAGTTATGGTGTTATTTAGAATAATTATCCAGTCTGAGCAATTTTAAGTTTTTTCTGTGGCATGAAAAATTACTGGTTTATGAGTATCCCAAATATATGAAAATACAGACCACTTTAAGTTCAAGTGGCTGAGTAGTAAGAATGGACTTCATAACTACAAGTTAGTTAATTCCTTTCAATTTAAGCTGCAGAAGACATAGCTTATGAGTAAAATGTTTAAGTAGGCCTCTTACTTGTCTCCAGAGCCAGTGCAACTATAGTTACATTCACTTTGTCACAGGGTCTTTTTCAGTGTTTACGATATCTGAAGTGGCTTCAGCAGACTATTTCTAACAATGCTGGTTAAATACCAAAAATATGAAGGGTTTTACAGCTATATACTTCAACATTTAATTTTTAATTGTGTTATTCACAATGTTGGTCTTGCATACCACTAAATGTACACTTGTTTACTGTTTAAAAAAACCCTAAAAATTTAAGTATACGTATCATTCCAGTCAACCAAAGCTGTGGCATAATTTTTTTATGTGTTCCTAAATAAAATCAAGGTCACTGGCAACTTCTCTCTATTGTGTTTTCTTTTAATAGCACTGTGAAGTATAGTGAGTAGCTGACAAAATAATCCCAATGGAAGACAATTTACATGTAAGCCATTAATTTACAAATAAGCCAAAATTACTCTTGGTAATAAGGATGTGGCATAAAAGAAATGACAGGATCATTTTTTACTTAGGAAATATAAGTGGCAATCACACATTCTGCAGTGCTTTGTCATGTTCCAGAATGGTAACATCAAATACAGGACCACTGTGAGTGTTTTACTTGCTATTGAGACTGACAATAGGACACCATGTGGACTGCACAGATCTGAACCTATTTTTAATTCAGTTTCTTTATGAAATAGCACTCTCTCTCACAGTAAGGTTTTTGAACTATACATCCTATTCCAACCAGATTTGACAGAGATCAAAGAACATGGTTACAGAAAATCAGTGGTCAAAACATGACTGTGACTCCCAAAATACTATCACCCTGCTATGTAGTTTAAGTAATTGTTTAGCTTACCATTTCTTCAAAAATGAAGCATCATTTCGAAACAGACCAAACCATAAAAATGTGTGTGAAAACTCCTAAAATCAATTTAAATCCCGTTTTATGGTTCTTTATTATAATAAATAAATTTCAGTTATGTAATTATACAAGCACACAGAAGCTGTTAAAGGAAAGCAGATGTGCTTCCAAGGTTTACTTTTGTACAAATCCATATAAACAAGCCTAAGGAGGTATGCATACAAGAAATAATTATAGATATTATATAATATTTTTTAAAATTATCATACATTGAATAACAGCATCAAAAACAGTTCAAAGGATAATAGCAGAAGAGATGTAACAGATTTTTAAAAGCCATTTCAGTGCAATAGGCAAGTGTCAAAACATAGGGATTTAAGACTACTTTCTGTCATCTAACACAGGCAGAAGCATAATCTTTATTTTTCCTGCACTTTTTCTTAATCAATTTACCACAACTGTATTTTTGACAGTCTCATAAGTAACCTGCTAAAGAAAAAAACAGCAAATACTTTTCCAAAATGTCAATTCTGCAAGAAGCACTATAAGAAAACAAGTGTATTTTTTAGTAGTAGTTCATATTTCTTTTTTTTTTTTTTTTTTTTTTTCTTTCCAAACAATGGCTTTCATTTTGCTTGCTTTTGTGAGCAGGACAAATTTCATTGAATATTTTTAAAAGCTAATTTTTTTATTCCCTCACTTAGCTTTAAAAACAACCATTTTGTGCTCTAAAATACATAAACTGGCTTAACACCAAAGCAGCCCAGAGTGTGTTACTGTGAAAAACACATGTTGAATAAAAAAATAGGCCAAATATTTTATCTGTAATAAAGAGAACTGTGAGTGTGTGAATGGCATCAAATGTGGGCCTAGGAGGAGGAGAATGCATGAAATACAGAAAACATCTATACCATAAAAGGCAGAAGCTAGTGTAGAAAAGACCTTACAGGAAGCTTAAATTCTGCGTTGATACAAAACCAGTTCTAAAGTGGACTTGCTTAAAAAAAATAAGAATAGACTGGATTTAAAAGTTGTCACTGTGCCACACAATGTATGAATGTGGTATAGAGAAATAGACTTCTAATCCAGAGTTCTGAAAATTAGAAATTACAGGTCTCCATCCTGTTCAGTCAGACATAAGTACTGACAAGGGAAAACAAGGTAATTGGGTGACAGGCATTTTGCAACAGATCCAGAATATTTCTGCTACAATGGCAGTATCTTTGCTTCCAACAAAGCTTGTTTGGTCTGAGTGCACCTCTCTTACTACATCTCCTATTTCATTTCTCCAGAGGAAGGAATAACTGCTCCTTTATTTAGTAAGATTATTGTTGTATACTAATACAAGTACTAAACCCATGTGAATCTTTTAAAATCTAAGTCACTTCAGACTTCCTGTCTTACTTGTCTTCAGACTCTTGATAGCTTTTTCATTTCTCTTTTGGGTGATGGCTGGGAATATACTTACATTTAAAATACATGTAAAACTTCCACAGATTATTTTAAAAGGCTACTCTGGAAAGTATTTTGAACTATTTATGAATTTAAACTAAGCCTGTAGACATTTTAAAGAGCATTTGCACATGTGCATGTACAGTTAGAACTACGGAAAAATAGCAAGGAAAACAAAGGAGAAAATCCATCCAAGAGAATTCACAAGATAGAAATGCCATTGCATTTGAAATAGAATGGAAAAAGCAAAAACCTGGAGGTTCCTGCCTTTTCTATCTTCAATATTCAATAGTTACGAGTAAGTAAACATGGACTAAAACTGTGTTCTGGGTGACAAAATTTAAGAACAATGCTAAGACACCTGAATATATCCAGAAGAAGACAACCAAGCAGGTAGAACGGCTGGAAGGTCTATCCTGGAAGTGAATGAGTTTTGGAGAGAAAGAGGCTGAGGGGCAACATCACTGCTGTGTTCAGCTCCCAGAGGAGGGGAAGTGGGGAAGGAGGTGCTGTGCTCTTCTCCCTGCAATTCAGCAACAGCATTGGAATGGTTCAAATCTGCATCGGGGAGGTTCTGACTGGACATTAGGAAGCACTTTTTTTCTGAGAGAGTGGTCAAACCTTGGCACAGCTTTCTTGGGAGGTAGTTGATATCCTGAGCTTATTGATGCCTTCAAAACAGGCATCTGGATAATGTCCTTCATAATGGGTTTTAAATTTGGTCAGCCCTGAAGTGGTCAGGCAGTTAAACTAGATGATCAATGTAGGTGCCTTCCAACTGTTCTGTTCTGCTGTATTCCCCTGTATTCTGCTGTATTCTGCTCCATTCCATTCCATTCCATTCCATTCCATTCCATTCCATTCCATTCCATTCCATTCCATTCCATTCCATTCTAATTAATTTGTCATACTTTTTAACTTCTGCATAGGCTATGCATTCAATCCAAAAGCAATAAGGTTAAGCAAGGATCATAGGAACACACAGTAACTCAGAATGGAAACAGCCTTAGGAGGACTGTGGTCCAATGTCTTGCTCAAATCAGGGTCATCTGTGGGACCAAACCATGTGGGACCAAACCATGTCACTTAATCCAGCTTTGGCTCAACAGCCTTGAAACCTGTGAGCAACTAGGTCCACTCATAGACACGTCTTCATCACTTCTCATGCTCCTTAACAATGTTGATTTTGATGAATTTACTTATGTTCAATTAACAGACCTACAGTTACATTGGCAAGTATTTTCTGTTGCCTCTTCCTATACATGTGCACACTAAGTGCAGTATTTTTTAAAGAGTGGTCCAAAACTTCACTTCCCTTTCCCAGTAACTTTTAGATTTCATGGTGTGGGACAGTGTGTCTTATCATATTGAATAGTTCTGTTTTTTGCTTCCAGATGCTCTGAATCAGAGCTGGTACTAACTGAAGATCTGCTAAATGCACAAAGTTCAAAATCCACCATTTTTTTTCATATTCTTTCCTGTGTTTGTGTCCATTCGACAAAATTCAGCCTTGCTTAAATAGCTGTTATACCAGCTCAAATCAGCTTAATTAGGCAAAAAAGTCAAATTGGCCCAATAAGTAAATCAAGAAATGCTTTTCACACTTATTAAGCTTATTTTTTTAGACTGTTATATTAAGAAATTAAGATGGTATTTTATTAAACTATGTGCTTAAGAAATTTTGTTTAAAAATGACTAAACTTTTGAATTTGGATGGCAAAAGTTGCAAGTTATATGGCAATATGTAATATTTCTTTCTTTGTCTTTTAATATAAAAATATTTTTCCCCTGCCCCCCAATATATCATTATTCTGCCACATCGGCCATACCCCCCTTAGAGCTGCTTTTCTCTTCCCTGCCCTCTCTCAAATTAGTACTTTGTTTTTTATCCTGAATGTGGTTCTGGACTTCTGGACTTCCAGCAAAAATCGGATTTTCAAAACAATGGCAACAATCCTTCAAAAGGGAAAGGAAAGTGAGTATTTAATAAAAATATTTGTCTCATTAGGCTTTGGAATTAAATCCATGTTCAGAGAGCCAAAGAAACACAATGAGTCAATATTCTATAAAATGCTCAGCTTTCAGCTGTTTAATAACTTCACTAATGCTCAAAACACCACAGCAGTTTCCAATGTACAAACTTGGAAGATAGGAATAGCAAGAAAAATAAGCCTTTTGATAAAGGCACTCTAAGGATAATAAATCAAGAAGACCTTGAAGATAAGAATAAAAATTGAGCTGTTTTCTGTGTATTTTACCTTTAATATTGTGTTTACTTACAAATTGTCTTATATTGCCTTCCTAGTTGACAATTAGATGTGGGAAACATCTAATTGATGTGGGAAACTACTGATGAGCATAGAAACTCTAAGTTGTTGGTATTTCGTGTTCTGGCCAGGATGATGCAGAGGAAATGGCTTGTAATGGTATCTTTCCCTCTGTGTTGCAGCAGAACTAAAAAGTGTTAATCAGATCTTATGAGGGAAAACAAAGCCCAAGTTTTCTAAAGTATCTTCATTTTCCATGTGAAATCTTGGATGCCTTGATAAACATTGCAAAAAAAAAAGCAATGAAATGCAGTAATTTATCTTGGGAATAGCTTAACAACATGATTGCATCGAAAATGCAAAATTTTGAAAATTATAGGGATTTAGGAAACTGTATGTTTATTTTCAAATATTTGGTTTGGAATTTGAATACTAGCTTTCGGAGAAGACTTCAGGATCTGCCTTTTGGTGCCTAGGAATTTAAAATTTTTGCACCATGTTAATTCTGTCAGTGTGATAAATGTTAATAAATTTTACATCTAATTAAATACTAAAATATCTGGAGAGAGGATGGAAACATATGATGGGACAGGACTGCTAATCTGTTTTTGTTTAAATAGTTATGTAGCCACAACACATTATAATCATCCCCAAGAACCTGTTGTCTCCTAAAGTCAATCACTACTGCTGCCTTCCCGCTCCTCTATTATGAAGTCCCATATGTCCAATTCAATAAATAACAAAATCAAATTTTAGCAGCATTTTAATTTATATGAAATACAATCAATATTTATATATAATTTGGCAGTCACTAAGTATAGTTAAGGTTCTGATAAGGCATAAGCAAAACTGACTAGGGTACGGGGAGAACTTCTCACCCTGCCTCACGTACAAAGCAAAGCAATCCAAACTAAACTTATATATTATATGCTAATACATATTCATCAACGTTTCCCATAAATTCCTCCTATTTCTGATTCTATGGCACTACATGGCACATGCTTCACTTGTTGCTAGGGGGTCTCCTGCCTTCTTTTGGTGGTCTTTCAGATGAAGGTTCACCGTCTTCCTTGTTGTCTGCTGGATAAGCTTACAGGTCATGCATGCACACTAAGTGTTGTGTTATGTAAGTAAGCACTATGTTTCAAAAACTAGTCTTGCATCTCGTAGGTAAAACCATAGCTTCAGATCTCGTGATTGAGATTGTTCCAACTTTTTTCATCTCAAAGCCAATTGTCCAGGTATTCCAATAGCCAATTCAGTTTTGGGATTTGGCTTATATCAAGACTATATCCTACATTCTATTTTTTTATGTGTAACATTTGCAAAAAGGTGTGTGTGGGGGGGATCTGCTTGGTAACTAATACTAATTCACATATATAACAATTATTTTCTAAAATATTGATGTAGTTGCATTCTTGTTAGCACGATTCATATCCATTAATCACATCTCCTTGGAACTCCATTTCAAAGTCTGACTGAAAACTCAGTTTACAGTGAGAGCAGGAAGTTGACAGGAGGAAGTTTGTTGGGAGAACACACTCACAAGATCTTACAGCATCATTTATACCTCGGAATAACATAGGAAGATGGGATTTCCTGCTCAGGCCGCTATTACAGCTATCAACATGAACCAAAGGTGTTTGTGTATTGTAAGCAACATGGAGCATCGTAATGTCCCTGAATTACACTCCAGGTTCCTTTTCTTAGACTGCTGCTTGTCCAGATACATTCCCCATGTTTGGTGCTAATTTACTAATTTAGTTCTTTGAGCACTTTTGTGATCTTGCAAATGATCTTATGATTCTTATGGACTTGAAGAGCCTGTAATTAAAATTCCTTATAAAAACCTTGGGTTTTATTTCTCTGTTGCTTGTTCTAGCAGAGAATTTCCAAGAAACACAAATTCCAGGAGCATTTGCATGCACAGTCGTTAGTCTGGGTGCATATGGAATGCTGAAACCCTTCAGCGCACTTCAATACCACAGCACCTGCATCTTTCTTGGCAGGACCATTGGGACTAGAGGGAGAACAGAACAGGCCTTTGTACAGGGATCATCCATGCCTTCCCAATCAGAGCAATAAGCTTCAACCGTGTGTTTAAGAATGAGTCCTTAAAGATTGTTTCAGAAACAAAACCTAGCTTAAGTCCACCCCTAGGTGTTTAAGAGCTGTGTGGTAGAGCTCGTAACTACTATTAAAGGAGAAAAACATGACATCACACTCTTACTCCTCCTTCCCTTTTTATTTTATTTGCAAAAGCCAAGTTAAGCAATCGTTTGCAAGGTTTGCTGCAGCAATAGCATCTTTGCTTAAGCAGCAAAATGCAACAGAGAAATTATCTAATTGGTTGTTGGCAAAGCCCATTACTAAAGGTTAGTTATTTAGTCAGCATTCAAACTTTGTAGGCTGCGTGGAAACACTACAGAAATGGGCAGTATTCCCGTGATGAGAAAGCCACCAAGAGATGTTTACTTGATCCATTATTACACGACGGAAAATTCCATGGGGGAACCAGCGTTTACGAAACCAGGCCCAGGACAGGTGGAAGGCACCGAGGCTCAGGCCAAGGAGAGAGGCGGAGCTCGAACCGGCCTGGATGCACCGCACGGAGCCGCCGCCGCGCTCCGCCCTCACCCGGCGCCGGGCGGGCCCGGGGAACGGGCGCGCCCCACACGCCGCCCCTGGCAGCCGCTGCCGCGCGGCCCCCGCCGCGCCGGGCCGCAGGTAGGAGGGGGCGGGAATTGAGCCCCGAGCTCGCGGCCTCTGGCCCTGCCCTCGGCTCCCGGAGCTGGGTGGGCCCAGGGAGGGGCCGTAGGGCTGGAGCCGTGCGGGGTGGGCGGTGGAGCCTGCCGTAGCCGCGGTGGTGCCCCGGCGGGGAGACTTGGGGAGCCGCACGGTGCATTCCGGGCCTCCCGAGGGCCGCGGCGTCTCTGCCCGCTCCCGGCGGTGGCGGGGCCCGCGGACTGTGGCGCCGGGCGGGCCGTGCCCGGGTAGCGCCAGGTCGCGCCGTGCGAGCGGCGGCACCGCGCTCTTACAGGCCCCGGGGCCGGCCCTGCGTCCCCAAGAGCGGCGGGGCTGAGCCGGTAGGGAGGAGCAAGGCAGGAGCTGCCCGGCAGCCCTAGGAGGAGAGCAGGACGCGGGTGGCAATCCCCGTGTATGCGGGGAAGCCGAGGTGTTGGTATGCGGGGCCTGCAGCCTGCGCTGAGCCTGCTCCCGGTGCGCGCTCCGTGCCACCCGATGGGTAATAGAACTTACCTGTTTGCAGCTGTATGTTGTATTAGTGTATATATGTATTTAGTATGCATAACCGTCTCCCCTCAGTTGCAGTTTAAAGCCATTGGCAGGCCCATACTCTCAGACAAGTGATAAACTTGATTATGCCCTTACTGTTGATTCTGACAGTAACAATGTGCACTAGTGCCTTCTGTGGGTAACTTTGTATTTCTTTGTAATACTTTGCTTACTGAGGAATAGACAGAATTTTGTCTTAATGCTTAGTGTATGGCCTGTGAAGCTCACTGGCTGCCCTTGTGCATTCAAAGGTGCATTGAATTGTTACTTTAGAGTATGAAACTTCCTAAGGTGCTTTGGTTCATTAGCAGGCATGTTTTTCCAGTTCGGTCTCTGCACATTTACTGGAAGAGTGTCTTTGAGCAGCTGCAGTACTGTTTTGAGTGGTCTGCAGAATGTAGGAAAACTATCTCAGATCTTAGTTCTTTGTATATATTATTTATATGCTGCTTTATATAGGGATTTTGCCTAGCATAAATACATTCTCTATTACAAAGAAATCTATTACAAAGTTCTCTAGAGTGGGCCAGGATATCATACACGTGTGCTTGCATAGCTGCAGGCAGAAATGAGTCAATGCCAGAAAGCTGCTCCTCCCACCATCCTCCTGCTGTTGGTATATTTTGAACCATATTCCATCTAACCGGGTGTGCTTGCTTCAGTTTTGTTTTTATTTCCCCTTGAGGAAGAGCATTTGTTGAGATAATGAAGATAGAGGAGGATGATTCTCACGGTGGCTTTGAAGCAGAGGGAAATGAGGCAGTGCAATCACTGAAATTAAGCTCTTGCGTAAGAGTAATGCCATTATAGTGTGGCTTTCTGTACAGTCCCTTCTTTGATCAACCTTATGCTGCTGGCTTGGCGACCGGACATGTATAATCATATGCAAATGTGGTATAGATGGCAAAGTCAGATGCATCAGAACTGAGTGTTCCAGGAGGAAGATTTCTATTCATACTAGTTGTAAGTATAATAGAAATTTACTGTAACTGCAGGTACTGTTGGGATTTTATTAATTGCTACTCCATACTTGAATTGCACTTGTTTTTTAGCAGCACTTAAATAAGGGAAGGAGCATTTGAGAAGCAGGCAAACAACAAAATTTTAAAGCCTTTATGTACATTATTCTAGTGAGCTTGAGAAAGTGCATAAGTTAAAAAAACTGAAAAAACTAAATTGTGTTGATTAAACGTATTTTTCATAGTATCTGTGAGTAGGTCTGTTTTTATAGTTTCTTTCTTTGACTAGCTATTCCTAGCCAAAGGCTGAATATTGTATGGTTTAGGCTGATCATTTCAAAATAATGTCACCAGAGCTGCGCTGACTTGTAAGTATAGAATACTTCCCAACCTGAATTTCTTGTCCAACACAAAAACATAGGGACTATGGGAGACCCACAGTCCCACTAGAACTTTGATCTTTAAAGAAAAGAAATCAGTATTTGGTGAAAACTGGAATACTTTAAGCACTCTTTTGTTTGTTTGTTTCTGACTCTTATTTTTAAAAGGCAGTTTAGTTTTTTGTTGGCAAGTCAGGTTGTTTAGTGCCTTCCCATGGGAGCTAACCTGAAAATATGAAGAACTTCACAAATGAAACTTAGATTTTAGTTGATGAAAAGATGGAAGATCAAAAATACAGAGAAGTAAAAGTGAAATTATAAGGGAAACATTATTTTACTTACTAATCCAATAAAGAATAAAAATTACTTGTGTTACAGTATGTATCAGCTTCTATGCATGTATCTCACAGTTTCATTTTTTGATGAGTCAGCATAGTTAACAACCACCTTTATGCTGGCCAGGAACATCATTTCACTGACCAAGTGAAGGGGGCATGTTTATCTGTGATTCAGTCCAGCAAGAGAGTTGCGTTGTCCATGTGGAAGACTAAATATTTCAGAGAAGTTACGGTCTGTTAAACACTTCCATCTAGTATTGCTTGGCCGAGGGATGTTAAATGGGCTTCTTCCCCACCATTTTCTTTCACTTCCGCTTGCTAAGTCTGCACATACAAAATTCATTTGTCTGGTCAGACATTCCATCTGTCTCTTCTTTGTAAATTGTATGCTCTGTCATGCTGATTTGATCTGAGCTAGTCACTTCTGTTGCTCGTTGTAGTTTCTCAGTAATACACTAATGACTGTCTTCAATTTCAAAAGGCAGTTTTCTGGGTGATAATAGTTTTCTGTATAAAACTGTTAATAACAAGAATTTAAAAATTGGTTACTGCTACTTGGAGAAGGAGCATAATGGTAGAAATTGATGTAATCATCTTTTTTAAAAGAAAAGTTTGTAAATCCTAGTTTTATGTAAGCCATGTGGGGTTTTTTTATTGCCTGGTATACTGGGTAGCTGAATGGCTTAATATTTTACCTGTTGACAAGAACCCGCCCCCCTCCAATACACACGCGCACGCACACACTACAAAACAACTTTACTAGTTGTTTTGTAGGCTGCTGCTTTACATTACATTCTGAAGTTACTGCACTGGCTTTATTAATGCAGTAATACCAACTGATGTTTTCTTAAGGTCTGTAGTATTATAGCATGTATCTTACACATAATTTCATTTTCTTGCATGTAGTTTTGAGGAAGTAAATCTGTGCTACACTTAGTTGTTACTCCATCTGAATGTTGTCTTACGTGGTGCAACAGTTTCATATTGCCCCCATTCTCTTTAGTTTGGAGGAGTATGGAATTTCCTGTAAGAAACAGCAAACATTTTTTTCCCCTTCAGACTGCAAGGGGAATGATGTAGACCTTATTTTTGACTCTTCACAAAGAGACAATTGAAATAATTAAAAGTGTCCTGGCTTCACACATGTTGGAAATTTCACTTACTTCTGATGTTTAACAAACATTTTGTCTTTTAAGTGCATTGTATGATCAAGTAATGGCAGCACAGAGAAGGGAAACTGTCAAACTGGCTTGATATCTCTGTTCAGTATGTTTGACCCTTTTACAGTTGGTATCACCACTGTCATCTCCATTCTGCTTTTTCTTGTTGCAACTACTATAATTTTATCAATGCAACATATCTTAGTGATTCTTAACTAATGGTACTGCCTACAGGCTTGGCATCTAGGAGGAAGAATCAGTTCTTAAGAAGAAAACATTTACTAAATGGACAGAAATTTAATGCTCATAAAAAAATAAAGGTGTGTTGTCAAATCAGTTCAGATTCTAGCTGAGGAGTTAAGTAACAATAAAAATACCAAAGTACAGAGAACCAGTTATTTTGTTAACAGTAACTTACAGTGGTTCCAAAATAATGCAGATTTTCTACAAAGCATAAGAGTATCAAGGAAAACCCCTCTTCATCTTTCTTTGTCTTCAAATACTGAGTAATTAAAGTTTCTATTTTGTAAGTCACATTTCTTTCCTCAGAAAGACTGTAAGTAATACATATAACAGAAGAAATAACACTTTATTGGGGAAAAAAAACCCCACAAGATTTTGAGTGCAATGAGGCACATGGCAAGAAATCACTTCAACGATAAATGATTTACAGTGCATATATTGTGATATAAGGCCCTAGTGTGTCATACATGTCTGCTTTTCATTTGTCCCATGTTCTGAGAAGGATATGAATGGTATCTGACAACTTTGTGAAAGATTAAATATCCAGAAAGCCTATAAAGGCTTTGCAAAATGTGGAAATTTTGATGGTTTTACCCTGAAAGAAAACCCCAAGAATATGAATGTATTCTTACAGTGATTTTTAATAGTTAATCTAGTATTTATCTTCATTTCTCTGCTCTGTGTTTTAGACAATTTTCTCAGTATTTATCTGGATTGTGTTTGGTTATTTTTTTATGCAGAGCCTGCTTTAAATATACAAAGAGAACTAATAAAACTTTTAAAATCTCATTGAATTCTATCGTGGATGCCATTCTGGTAGGTATTGGTCAAATGAATTCCCTTCATAACTGCTATTTTCAGTTATTTTGCATATTTTTTTAAATATGCAGACCAGGAGTAAAGGGTATGTCATCTCGTTCTTAGTCTCCTTGCTTAGATTCAATAATAATCTTTAATTATAAATTGCCTTGAATTGGCATCACTCTTGTCATTCTATTTGAGAGTCAAGAGGACAAGTAATCTTTTTAAACTTAAGTACTGTTTTTTCCAGTGTTATAACTGATGCTGGGAGCTACTGATGAGCTTATACTTGTAAACAGCAGTGAACATAACAGAAGTTATCAAATGCTTTATCATATTTAGAAATGTCCTAAAAATACTGTCAGAAAGTTTTAAATATCTATTTATGGGGGATGATACCTACCACTCACTATGAAACTCAAATTTTTTTCTATTTTCTTTCATAGGAGTCTTCTAAATAATGTCTTTATGTCTTTTCTGGGTTTTTTCCCAGATAAGGATACAAATAATTTTGAAGCCATATGGCAGCTTGAATAATTGGAATTAAAAGTCATGGGAAAGAAGAGCTGAGCATGTACATGCTGAGTTTTGTTCCTTTGCTTATGAAGCTTGCCAGTCATTCCTGTCATCAGCTAGCGGTCCTGTTCCCTTGAGGTTTTGGTGTTTGTTTCCCCCTCTTTAGGGCACATACTGCTGTGGCAAATGATTGCTTTGTTCTGGGCTTTTTTTTGTTTTGTTGTTGGTTTTGCTGTTTATATGTGACTAGGTGATAATTATTATTAGTTTCCAACCTTGCAGTATGTCCATTTTATTTATACATTTTCTAACATCATTTCAGTTTCTGTTATCGGAACAAATTGAGTCTTTCGGGAAGGTTCCAGGAGAGATTTCCAAACTGCAGGGTAAAACTTGGGAATTAAGAGCAAGAAGACATACATAGGTTTCTTGCCTAAAATCACAGGATAGCTGGAAGTTGTAATGCAGAATTTCTGTGCTGTGCCTCCAGTAATCATGATTCCTGGTGGTGTATAATTTCAGCTTAAGAAATTGTCATTAGTACCTTTGTCTCAGCAGCTGAAGCATCATCAAATTTACTGTTTAACTGCTTGATACGGCGTTGAAGTAGGAAACAATTGCTTCTGCTTTTCTAAGCAGAACAGTTAATTGTCAACTGGCAGTTGACAATACATATATTTATATATACATATTGAGTTTGATTAAATATAATGGGAAGCATTATTGAGTTGTGTGAGCTTTCTGCAGTGCAAAATTTTGGTATCTGGTTTGCTTTAATATTTCAATTCTTTCAACTGTTTTACCTGTATTGTTTGATGCACAGAATTGTTAGGGTTGGAAGGGATTTCTGGAGATCATTTAGTCCAACCCCAAAATGCTTGAAAACTCACTGGATGAATATATCTGCAAAAGTTACGGTACACAAAACTGGTAATGAATCCTGAGTACACCATGACTGTGAGAATGAAAGGCGATAATTTAAGACTAAAGGAACCTTAGGAATAGTTTTCTCTGTAATGTAAGTCTGTTAACGGCAAATAAAATCCTCTTTAGCAGATCTGTGGGCATTTTGTTTACTCCTAGTTTATTAGCATAGGGAGCAGCAGGTTGATTGGGGGCTAGAGCAGGGGAGAAGAGGTAGGAACAGCACACCCCAGTCACTTAAATCCAGGGTTAAACCAAGATTCTTTTGGTCTGGGTAGACGCAAAGGAGAAATACCAACCAGATATCTTCAATAGGTAAAAAATCACACAGGAGTTTACTAGGAAGCTATAGAAGATGAGGAACTTTGTCAAATGATTTAGTACAATGTACTGTGAGACACCACAGTACAGACATAATCTACTGACATAGAAAACCTTTAAACCCATTTGATGTTATTTTCTGTGAAAAGAAAGTTAGAAGGAGAAGGATAGGAAAGATGTAGAAAAACAGACATAGCTACCAAGTCCTGGGTTCCAGGCATGTAAATCTCCAAGATGAAGTTAGGGTTAAAGAACAATATGCTTTCCTCATGGTCAGCCTTCATAAAGACCCTTCCTCCCAGCTGGGATTTTTGGTCACTTGGCCACTCAGGGGCTGGGTTAGGCAACACCTGGGGGCTGCCTCCATTGTGCCATGACTGATGGACACTGTGGGGCTGGGGGATATGGGGGGCAGGGCAGCACCTCACCAGAGCCAGGCCTGACCCACCTCCTACCATACATTCCAAGCCCCCAAGATCTCTCAAAGCAGATTTCCAGTCAGAACACCATTTGAACTGCTCCTTCCCAGTCCCTTAACAGAAACAAGGTAATCTTATATTTTGCATAAGGCTAGTATTTTCTTTTGCAAGTCATACTTGCACACAGCTCCCTCTCTTATTTTAAAACAAACTAATTGAGATTGGTCTTGCTAGGTTTTTGGGGGGTATCTAATTGCAGAAGATAGAATAAAGTATTTCCTTGTTAGTTGCGTCATTGCTACTTGACCTGTGATGTTCTAAGCCTCAAAGTGGCAGCAAGTAGTAGCTTCAAAAGTTTGCAAACTCTTGGAAGCATGTTTTAAGTTAGTCTTATTTGTGAAATATTATTGATCTTTTGAATGTAGTTTATGGTCACATATAATGAATTTCAGAATTGTTTCTGCTTAACACTTGGATGCTAACTTTCCTTTCTTTGAGTCTTGTGGCCTTTGAACGTGCAATGGTTTTAGTTCGAAACTGGGCAGAAACACCAAATTTTGTAAGGGTTTCACGTTCGCCAGTTTTGATTTGTTTCCCGGCCAGTGCACCAGTTAATGTAAAGGTTTAGGTGTTTGCAGTTTTATATATGACTAGGAGAACTCAGAAAGCACAACAGGCTTACTTTAAAATTACAAAAGATAGTTTATTCACACAAATTAAGAAAATAAGAAAGCACATAAAGCAACAAATGAAATCTTCAAAGACATCCCTTTTCTCCCCCTGCTAGTATTCACTTTTCTGCACACAACATAAAGAAAACAAAACCTGTAAACCCAGTCAGTTTTACTATTTAAGAATAATCTTTCGTTCAGTTTCTTTAGGAAAGGAGTCTTTCTGAGTCATAGAGATATGGTCACACGAGGAGTAGTCCTCTGGTGGCTTCCAATGCCACCCATCTGCAGTGGCCAGAAAAGAGGCTCTGCAAACTGTGAAATCCTACCCAGCTTAGCAGCTTTTTCAACACTGCATATGGGTCATACTCTGCTTATCAGGGGTACTTGTTTAAGGATGTCTCCTCTAGTATAAAACAAAGAGTCTCTTCTACTGTTTCCAAAATCACTTTTCATCTCAACTCCTTTTTCCTTAGGAGCAAAAGAAAACCAACCCAAACAATTTCAAGTCACTTGTACTAGCACTTCACATCCCTCCTAAACAGCATTTATATCTTAGAGGAGAAAAGGTCCATTCTCTATATTACCAGAAATGTCCAGCTACCTTAGGCCACTCCTTATCCTTCGCCCCAAAGAGTCTTTTCACTCTCTCTTCACTGACTTAGTCTCAGGCTCAGTCTCT